>JAQQAE010016900.1:0-11631 GCA_029823295.1 Pseudamia nigra
CCCCCCCCCCCCCCCCCACACGCGACGAGTTCTCATTTAGGAAATATTCTGAATGCAATTTGAGATCACTATTAGAGGATATTCACTTTTGAAGGGTTACTGCTGATTGGTTCAAGGAATGTTAGGATATTGTCATTTTTAGAAAAATACTTCCATATAATTTACATGGTAGAATGGCTTACTATACACCTCTATATACAATGTACATCTGCTCAGAAACATACAGCTTACAGTAAATCAACATTCTTCTCAAATTGCACATAGTAAAGAGTAAAACGGCACTGAACTTACACACAGTGGTCTGAAAGTTGAGTCTTCGTGATCTAATATGAACAGCACCAGTCTGGAAAAATGGACTAGTCTGATAGAATGTGGACTGGATGTTAGAAACTGACCATAAAGCGCAGTTACATGATGCACAGTGTACAGAACCCCGGGAACATAAAGGTTAAAATTGTATTTTTTGTACTTCAAAATCATGCGTAAGTCATACAGTTTTGATTCTGGCACAGGCAGCTGCAGGACAGTACGCAGATACTGTTCTGCAAATCGTCTGTCTGATTGTCGTTGAGAAAAGGAAAACATGTCTTGTAGAGTTTTTCTTAATCTCCTGCACTGATACCAAACCTATTAGTGTTATGGCTCTACTGTTTCCAAGTGTCTTTCACCTGCAAGAGGGACAGCAGCGAACTCAGAAAACATTCTGACCAGTCTTTAGACGTACATACATACAGATTTACCTCTGTATTTAGATTGGGAATGACTGAGTGCAGGCACAAGAGTCGATGAGCAGTTCAATGCATCGATGTAAGATTTCCTTCACAAAAAGCCAACGGGTGACGGATGAACAAAGAGTGAAAAGAACCAGATGTTACGTTACAGGCTGCTTGAGATACTTTCCATGTCTTGATCATTGCATTTAGCACAATAAAAGGCTGAAATTTTGGGGTAAATTCTACAATATGTACTATATTCAGATTCATTTTTAACCAACTTCATGCCAAACATATAACTGAGGGATTAAATCAGGGGTCTGCAATGTTTACAATTTCTGGGTCCATTTTTGGCCGGAAGTTAAAACATGTACATTAAAAACATCTTAACTGAATTAAAGTGAACAAAATGAGCTCAATAATTTCTAAATCGACAAAAGCATCAAAATAATGAAGAAATAATGAACAAAATAGTCAGGAAATTGGACAAATTCTCAAAATGAATAAAAATTGACAAATAATGAATAGAATGAGCAGAAATTAACAAAATGATCCCCAATAATATACCATATAACAAAAAAGATAATAATTAGAAAATGTATTAAAATGAAAACAAAAATAATAAGAAATACAACAGAAACAAAAGTAAGCTACAAAATTAAGGAGTAGAAAATTAACTAAATCTTTCAGACAAACAAAAAAGAAGATTAAAATAACGAACAACCAAAATGATGCGAAACATGAACAAAATGTCCAAAAAAGAGCAGAAATTAACCAAATAAAATGTCCAAAAGTGAACGAAATAAAAAATTAACCAAAAAAAAAAGTAGTAAAAATAAAAGAAAGCACAAAAGCAGCATGAATTCACAAAATAATGAAGAAAATGAGCCCAAAACCCAAAAATAATTAAAATGAAACAATACATGAGATTATAATACAAGAATGTTTTGGAGCCACTGGAGATATGCTAACGATCCACATGTGGCTCTAGAGCCATGGGCTGCAGACCCCTGGGCTAAACAAACAATGATAGAAGTGTTATGATGCCAGTTTGAAAAGATTATTTCAGATTGTGCAACATGTAGATTGGCCTGATACAAAATGACAAATATCTTAAGTGATTTAATGTGATTTGCGCAAATAAATAGGTTAATACTGTTGCCAAGATTCAAATCAGGGAGCTTACACTTCTGTAACAGATTTGTGAATTACATTAACACCAGCGTTGACCTTTCAACGTCTAAAGGAGCACATAAAACCAATTACTGTGTATAAAACTGGCTTCTTATCCCTGTAGTCTGTTCCAAATTTATATGCAATAAATAAATGATTCCTTGATGGCTTATGGAAATAGTTAAATGAAACTTATTCCATGATTAGATTTGAAACTGACAGGACGTGCAAAAGCTGCAAAAATCACCCAGTATATTTATATCCAATAAAAATCTAGAGGTCTTTTAGCTTGGATTTGATGTGGAAAATAATAACTCGTGACCTATGAAAATAGAACTTTGTATTCCAAATGGACCTGAGCTGGATTTTTAAAGCCGTAATCAGACAAAACCCATCAGACTGCACCGAGGAAAACACCACGGTTAAAAGGCACAATTTCACCCTCATCTGTAAGCATCAGAACACTGGAAAGCTTTAGCAGTGGGGAAGTTGTCATCCCCCCTCCCCCTTTTATACTTCAGTCCCAGATTGAGGCTTTAAAAATCACCACTCCCCACTATGGCATCTTCACCCTTAAACGTCACCTAGACTGATTTTAGATATGATCCTACTGCTGTGTTGTATTGAACCACACTTCAATAATCCGCTGTGAGTGTTACACCACACCAGTGTTGCCAGATATATGGTAATCATGTTTGAACAGTAATTTTATCCTCTTTGTGATCAGCAGTGTCATTTAATGCCAAACCACTTGATCATGTTGTGGTTGAAATCAGAGCAGGCCAGTATTCCCCAAACGTCTTCAGCTTTAGACCCAGAAAGAAATGTCAAAATCTGACATATCACTTTTTTCTTACTGTAAATGAATCCACATATTGCTGAATTTTTGTCTTGTGCAATTTAAATGTAAAAGATGATAAGATGTAGAAGAATGAAGACCAAACTTTGTTTCAAATTTATAACAAATGAATCAAAACATGCACAAAATGAGAAAAATTGACATAAAATGAGTTTAAAAAAAAAAGGAAATTAACAAAAAAAAGAACAAAAAAATCTGAAAATGAACAAAGCAATAAAAAATAACCCAAAAAGAACACAATAATCCAGAAAAAAAATCAACACATATTCAAAAAATAAAATAAAAATGTCCAATATAATAAGCAAACAGAGTCAAGACCCAAAATGGATTATAGAGCCTCTTTATCATTTGAATTAATTTCATGGCCAGGATTGTCCTCTAATGCATCTGTCTGATTTCCAACCAATCATGTTTCTTGTGATAATGAGCCTGACTCATGATTTTGGGCAAGTACTACAGTATATTTAGCCTCTTAGTTATCAGTGGGCACGACAGTTTTAAGCTTCAACATTTTCCATCTGGCAACTCTGCACAATACACAACCCTGACAGGCAATCACTGTTCAACACTGAAGCAATAAATGTTGCTGCTACACATCACACGAATCCTTTCCTGTACCACAAATCTGAGCAGGGTGATGACGTGTTGTCACTGGGAAGTGGTGCCGAGGTGTTTCACATTAAATTATTACCAGTGGGGGAATAAGACTCGTTTTGTGGACAGTAAGTATAATTTTGGGCTAGGAGTGGTACCAAAGTGCAAACAGACAGTACATCCTCTTGGTTAGATGGAAGTTTTCAGAGCAGTGATGATGGGGCAGCTGAGACTTTCAGCATCAGGCCCCTCCCACAGCTCCACCCGCAGGTCACTTTGAGTTAGCGCAGCCTCTGACTGCGCCCTTCTGAACAGTGAGGTCACTGCGCTGATTTTCTATGTTCAAGCGTTTCTGCTGCAACAACCCGACGCTATGTTTCACTTCCCGTGTCCTTTAAGTGCCACAGTGTGCTGTCATCTCCACGGCAAGCAACACTGATGGAGTCCAGCGCTACCGGGTCAGCAGATTTCGGAAGTCTGAAACACTGCCAGTCTGGTTTTGGGAATGCTGGTATTGCCTTTGTTGCTGTTGTGGCTGTTGTGCTTGTTGCAGCTGCTGTGGCGGAGGCTGCTGGATGTATCCCACAGTGCTTTGCTGTGGGACATTAGTGGTGTGTAAGAATGCTGGAGTCGATCCAAGTCCTTGAGTCATCTGTGGACATGGAGGCGTAGATAAATGTTGTCATAATCCAATTCACTTTGCAACAGTCTGTGATTGTGGTATTAGTCACTGTTCAGTATTAGAGCATCTTCTGTCTATGGTATGTCAACTGTTTTGTTTTAATCTTTCTGTTTATATTGCCTTTATTTTGTGACGTCACAAGGTCTTTTTATTACTTTCCCTATTTATATTTACTGCATTGTTATTTTGGCTTGTGTCTCTTGCATTGCGTGTCTTTCTGTTCTTGTTCTTAACTTGTCTTACATTTTTTTATCCTTATGTTTCTATACTTTTTGTCGCTGAATTGTTGATTGGGTCTTGTCTTTTTGTTTTTTTTTGGGTGCCATTGAAGCATTATTATCATTATTATTAGTATTTGGAAAATAATGCAGTGATGATTGCTCTTGTTTGCAACAAATAAACCTTGTTTACTTAGTTTTTCACAAGGCTTCAGTGCTGTATGGCTTCTAGCAATTAGTGAAAGATTTAGGTGCATGGAGTTGGGATGTCCTTACATAAGAATATTTCACATATTTAATAAACTTTTTTATTAGTATCACATTGTCCTAGTTTCATTATCTTATATGTGGAGAAAGTTTGCTAAATATTTTGCAAAATATTGGAAAACCTTAAAACACTTGAAGTTCACTGAGGACCAACTGTTGATTTGACATATATTAGCTTTAGTTGGTGCCAAAAAATGGCCGTAGCCTTTTATAGTGAGAACTCTGCATCCCTGCAGAAATCAAAATACTTCATTTATAATAGCATGTGCCATTTTACCTTTATCAATGCATTACAACTCAACTTGGCCGTTTTGTGATTTTATATTTATATTCATATTTCCATCAATCTCAAGTCAACCCATATTACTCAATAGCTTCCATTTCTTTCTCTATGAACAGATGTCTCATACAAATGTACCTTAAAACCATGTCCTACTTTACTGTTTTATTCCTCGAGCTAGTAGTTAAAATGTCAATAAATAACCCATCATTACAATGGAATCCATTGTTTTCCACATGTCATTACATATTTAATTGCGGTTACTTGTAAACTGGCCACCTGTCTGAAATGTACTGCTACTGTTTTTAATACAAATCATGAAAACTGCTACAGTCAGCAGCATGTTAACAAATTACAGTGTCATTGTTTTTTGGCTTCTGTGTCATTCATATCACATCAGAATATAATGCAATATAAACTGATTAACATTCTCTTAATATGCCTAATAGTGGCTAGTTATTTTGTTGTCTTGTGATTTCTTTACTTTTTTCACTTTCAAAGATTCTAAGTCCAGAGAAAATGTCAGTAAATTAGTTGTAGGTTTTAGTAAAGTTTAATGATTTTGAATCATATCACATTTCACTTCAACAACATTATGCTTTTGAATGAATGAAAGTAACATGATGGCCCCGTGGACTATTACGATGGTAACTAGAAGGTGCAGGGTTATGTCTTATCATAAATCTGGAAAACCACTACCTGTCAAAAGTTTTGGCACACATTCTCTTCAGTGTCATTATTTTTGTTATTTTCAACATTGTATATTAATACTAAAGGCATCCAAACTGTGGAAGAACATGTATGAAATTATGTAGGAAACAAAAAGGTGCTAAACAACCCAAAACATGTTTTATATTTCAGATTGTCCAAAGTAGCCACATTTAGCTTTGATGATGGCTTTACACACTCATGGCATTTTCTCATCACATTCATGAGGTAGTCACCAAGAAACACTCAAAAAAAGACAATCCATCATTTGAGAAATGAAGGTTAGTCCCAGAAAAATCTCAAGAACTTTGCATGCGCCCGAGTTGCCAAGCGGGGTTGGCTAACCTAGGTTAACCCCTTCGTGCATAAAATCAACCCAGGTTGGAAGCTTGGTGTGAAAGGGGTGTATGATGACACGGTCTCTCATGAGGACCGTCCCAGGAAAGGAAGAGCAAAAGCTACCTCTGCTGCAGAGGAGGCGTTTAATGGAATTACCGGCCTCAAAAACCAACACAATGAAAGTTCTTGAGGTTTTTCTGGATTCACACACATTTGTTTCTTAAAGTAATAATGGATTCTCTGTGTACATTCCTGCCATAATATGGATTTGTGCAATTGTCATAGTGGTACTAATAGGGCTACTGTTTCTCTGACAGTTTGGATGTCTTCAGTATTAAGGTATAAAGTTGAAGGTAAAAAAAATAAAAGACAAACCATTGAAGTTGACGGTGGGTCTGGACTCTTGTCTGCTAGTGTATATACAGAATGAAAATCCTGTTTGAACAGCAGTGCAAGACACTTCGACAAATATAATAAAAACCAAATATACTTGATTATAGCTCTTTACAATATCACACATTCAGGGTTGAATTGTACCTGAAAGAACTGCTGTGGCTGCTGGAGCTGCAGGGAGTGCTGCGAGGCCTGAGGCTGCGTGTGGTACGACGACTGCGACTGGTGTGTGATGAAAGTGTTGTGAGGGATCATGACAGGGGATGTGAAGACCGGTGAGGGCACGAGGACGGCATTACAGTTCACCTGTTGCATGGAAAATGGAGGCGCGATGATCTGCTGCTCCAAGGTGTATCTGTGTGGATGACACAATCAACATTTTATTCAAATAGCAAGACTTTATTCAAATGTTAGATTCCGTCAGAAAACAGATGTAGTTGTGTCCTCTCACATGGTTTGGGGGATGCCCATGTTGCACTGGGAAGGCTGTGAGGTGACACTGCTCGTGGGAACCAGCGTCTGCATGGGCTGGTTCAGCAGCATCCTGCAGAAAAAAAGTGTTACTGGAAGTGAAAAAAAAATGCATGCTGCCGACAAAAATTACATCAGCGTCTTCGTATGAGCATAATTCATTTGCCCAGGCAGTACAGCACTTCTTTTAAGTCTTCCTAAGAGTGAGTTTTTCTAAAAGGAAGTTTTGTTACTAATAAATCTAAAAAAAGAATCCCATTAGAAAGGTATAAATACAGTTCATTTACTGTTATTCTTTTTTTTTTAATAAAGTTCTTTCAATTCAATTCATTCTTTTCTACACATTCATAGCAATAATAATTAAACCTTGAATCTTGGATAATGAATGGGGGTCCATGCTGGATAAGCATAATATACTTTTCTACTGCTTTATGTATTTTAATGATCATATTTTAACACTTTATTACAGTACTGTAATTATGTTCACATGCTTATTTGGTTGAGTATTTTGGTCCATTTTGTTAATTTTTGTTATTTGTGTGGATTATGTTGTTTTTCATTTTTGTTGATTAAATTGTTGATTTTTTTGTTCATTACTTTTGTGCTTATTTTGTGTTTATGTTCATTCTGTTTATCTACAGCTTATTTTGTTAATTTTGGGTCTTGAACTCTTTTCTTTATTGTCTTTATGGACATATTTTGGCGCAGCGGATCCGGCGGGGGGAATTTCTGTTCTTCTTTCGGTTTGTAATTTCTGTAATCTGAATGTACAGCACTTTGGTTCAGCTTTGTTGTTGTTGTAAAGTGCTTTATAAATAAAGTTTGATTGATTGATTGATTGATATTCACACTTGGGCCATTTGGCTCGAGCCACGCCTTCGCCCACGCCTCCCCACTCCCCCACTCACACTGACAGCTCTGAAACGGGCTGAGGCACAGATACATCCGTACATCACATCACAATACCTATATACAGCTTTACTGACTGTGGGGCTTATGTGAGTCCTTTTTGGTCACATTCAATTCAAAGAACTTTATTTGTCCCCGAGGGGCAATTGAGACTCCTACTGGATTATACATTATACAAGGTGGCGATTTTCTGTTTCATCGCATTGTGCAGAGGGAGCAGGAAAAGAGAGTTATATATCTGAAATACGCGGGCTGTGCGTGTATGTATTCACAAGTGAGCAACTGCGACACGCCGTAGCCAACCCCCTCCAACTGCACCGAGGCCGGGGGCCTGAGTGGGGCTTGATTGTACTCAGATTACTCAAACAGTCCGCGTTTTAGGTGTGAAACACACCCCGGCGCGGCACCGATTGACAGTGTGAGTATGCCCTAAATTATTTGTTAGGAAAGTAATGAAAATCTACTCAGTGTAGAACACAAACTGAACTACAAATGCTCAAACTGCTGTTAATAATTTGCAATATACTGCTGTAGAAACTCTTGATGTGCGTGTATTTCTGGCCTCTCACCGTAGTTGTCCGTCTTGGCTGAACTCGTTGTCCGTGTGTCTTTGGTTTGCGTCCTGCAGAGGCCTCGTGTTGGTTTGAGAGAACATCATGGGGTTGCTGTAGAAGGGCATCGTCAGACTTGTGTTAGTCTGCACAGGCAGACTCACCGACTGGACCGGCCCGCTCCGCACAATCCTCTGCTGAACCTGAAACAAAAATAACACAAAAATACACCAGAAGAATCAGCAGTAAAGTACAGAAAATATAGAGAAAAATGTTCTGTTAATGTTCAAAACCAACAGAAACCACATGGCACATTTTTGCACGTGTTTCAAGTATAATGCACATTAATCCTTCCCCTGTGAAAATTTTTTATATTATAAAGAGGCAGAAGCAAAAACAGATTTGTATTTTCACAATTCTTCCAGTAACTAAATCCCGCTAATCATCTTAATAAATTTAGAGGATTATGATGGATCTAGTAGGATCCAGACAATAAAAAAAACCTCTTAAACCTGCACTGTTAATTAATGTTGAAACACAAACTCAAAACAAAGCTGCCATCTGCATCTGTAACGACACATCCATTAAAACTAAATCCACATTGTCTTTCTTCTGTTGTAGATAATGAAATTGTTGACCAAATACATCTGTAAACACAATTTACAAACAGCAGTGGATTCATATTTTCCCTTACACATTGTGTTCAACCATTTCAAACAAAGTGCCATATGTTATTGATTTAGGCAAAAGAAAAGAGTTGTACACTAGTCATTCTGTTGCACTGAAAGTACCTGTGTAGAAGGGGAGCTGTTTTCTCTCATAAGTGAGTGTGGAGATGTGCCATGAGCACCACAGCCTGGTGGTTTCGGGTGGCCTGAGGGATGCCTGATCACTCCAGACTGGTTCTGTGGAGCCGGCCTGCCCGGGCCCTGCTGCTGTGGAGGTTGCTGGTCCTGACCAAAGTCATTGTGGATCGGCTGCTGTAATAACATCTGACAGACAAAGAAATCAGTCAGTTCACATAGAAATGTGTAACGCCTAAAATAACCACAGTAAGATCACATCTGACATCGCACACAGAATGACCTAGTCTAACTTAATTCAATTTTTCAATTCAATTGCATTTGTACAGCACCAAGCATGATCAAAGATTATCTCTAGGCGCTTCACAATCCAACGCTATACAGGGGGCAACTTCATATTCACTAATTCATTGTTTATGCAAGGATGTTCAGCATTTATGCACATATTCATTTATTTGATTTATTTATTGCAGCATTTATTCAGTTTATTCTGGAAAAAAATAAAGGGGAAAAAACTGAACAGAAAATACACACTTTCCCTCAGCAGCTCACTCTGCACTGACTCAATACAAACACAACAGTGACCTGACACCACTTCATGCCATTTTGGAAAAGTTTTCACCACTTATCCAAACTTCTGTGTTGAATCACAGAGCAGAGCCATGTCTGTGAAATCTTTATTTACAACATGCTGAATGGTAATTATGGACTTTTGGTTGAATGACACCAAAAACGATCAAGCACTACAATGTATTTTTTAACTGCATGGATTACAGTGTCATTTACTTAATGCTGTTACATATAACCTGTTACCCCACACAGTGATAATAGTATTTCCCCTGAACTGAGCAGATGTGGCCTCTTGGTGGGGCCATTCCACTATCACTGAGGCAGGTTTGGATAGAGGAGATTTATAACATTATGTTGTCTTCATTTGACAAGTAGTACAGAAACACTGGTTCCTTTTTTAATAGTATTTTCCAGTGCAGGGGTTGTTTTCTTCAAGATAAAATGTCTTATGTACATCAGAAGGAGAAGATAATTTCACATTTAAGTTGTCCTGTTTTTGTACAGTATCGGTATGTTGTGAGAGCATTCACCTGGAGATTAGCGAGTTGAAGCTTCTCTTTAATGTCGTGCAGCTCCTGCTGCTGTGTCTTAATGTCAGCTTGCAGAATGCGCGTCCTCTCTTCCAGCTGCTCCTTCAGCTGGTTCATGACACCGAGCTGAGGCTGCTGCAGCTGATACATGGGCGACGGCTGCTGCTGCGTTTGCTGGAGAAAGATTGAAAAAGTGGTTGTGAATGAACCATGAAAATTCCTCTCATTTTGTTTTTCACAAGGAGTTACTTTTATTTCTTTAAATGGTGACAACAATGGGTTTTCTATTCCATGTGAAATAAAAGCCTGAATATTATACTTGGGCAAAAAATATGCTGGCAATATTTTTAAAGCTGCAAAAGCCTATTTCAGAGGCAAGACTTAGACCACTTTCAGATAAAAAGCCAAACACCTAAACATCTCTTATAACTCCGTTTTCTAGCACCATCTCACAGTAGAGCCTGGAGGCACCATCAAGCAACAAGAGAAAATACAGATACGACAATAACAGTCATAACAGTGAGATACTGCAGACAAACAGAACTGAGGAAGGCAACAGACAGGAGGAAGTCTAAGCACCAACCATGACGGAGTGCTTGCTGCAGGTAGGAGAAAGAGGGATGCTCAGTTGGGGAACGAGGTCAAAGGAATTTTGTCTTTGTACCAAATTCTACAGAAGAAAATGACAGGGTTTTACAATTCAGCACAATCAGTGACATGATATCGTGTCGACTTTGCGCAGTACTTTCTCACTGACAAGATTATCTCCAAAGACTGACAGGCAAACACCAATGTTGTTTAAGCTGACCTTTGAACTGCTGGGCTGGAGTCTGGCTGTTGTCTTCTCTGTCCCAATGGAAGCTGACTGCCATGACGGTGTGCAGGCCTCTGTGTAGGAGTTTGCTGCTGCAAAAAAAATAAAAAATAAAAAAAAACAGGTCACCTATAAACACACTTGGATAACAGACGACCGAGGAGTCACTGTTGTACAGTGTTCCACAAAATCAGACATTCCCAAACATAGCACAAAACGTGCATAATACTGTATCTTTTTCCTGAAAGCAAATTTAAAAATTGTGTAAGACTAAATGTTGAGTCAAAAATGGAAACAAAATGATGAGAATCAAGCAAAATTAACAAAAGAATAATAATCAAATAAATGAGAAGATTATGTTCACTTTTTTAAAAAAAAGGACCGAATGAATAAAATACAATGCAAAATGAACAACAATGAGCAAAACAATAAAAAAATGAGCAAAACATTCAAGTAACAAAAATAAGTGTTAAGGCAACACTAAATGAATGCTGTATCAGTTTAGTGTTAGATATGATGATCTGATGAGGGATTCATATGGTAAACTCTGCAGAAAGAAAATAAATTGAGTGGATGGAAGGAATTTTTTTAAAAGATGACACAAATTTCAGCTTTTTTAACAGCATTTATGCTTTGTTTTTTGTCATGTTTTGTTTATAGGAGGAACCTGGTTTAATGACAGAACTCGCGCTGTCAGACGTGAGTGTCGCAGAGCTGAGCGCAGGTGGAAGAAGGACAGGCTGCAGGTGTCACTTCA
>JAQQAE010016901.1:0-11631 GCA_029823295.1 Pseudamia nigra
ATCTTCCTGATTTACAGGTATATAAATCTGGCTGTCATCAGCATAAAGATGGAAAGAGATCCCATGCTTCCTAAAGACCGATCCCAAGGCCTACTGTACAAATCCATATTATGACAATAAACAGTTAATACAGATTTTACACTCTGAAACATCTATTGGTTGTATTCCTCAAAAAGTTACGCTCTCATTTAGTGTTTGGATGATGGAAGTGGAAGGTCTGGTCTATAATGGTGGGACAAAATGTCTTATAATCCTGTTGTTACCTATCACCAAGGAAAGCAAAGATCAATGTCTATCTCTCAGTCATGGCAGGATCATGCCAAAACCTCCTATAACATTTGCTGTCTGATGAAATCTTATCATGCATCATACCGTAAGTCTTGCCTATGTCATATAATCTCATATAACCTTTTTCCAAAGAAAACAAGATGCCATCCTTGACCAGATGTGAATTCAATATGAATGGCAGGTTTCAGATGACTCTGCCCTTGTTTCCTCTGTAAACAGCTGCTGTGCAGTTAAACTACATATGTTACTACTACTGTTAGTTATGATTTTACATTCACAGCAGGCGAGCTGTTGTTTGAGTATTATACAGTAATTCCTGTATCCAACAGCATTTACACACTACCCTCATCATGTAATAAGTTTTTCAGCAGTGATTTTTACAGCTACAGTGAAAACATTGTATTATAAATGTAGACTTGAATTTTAACTACTAACTTTAATTTTAGATGTAAATCTCATCATGGATGCATTACAAGTGAAATCATTTAAGTCATATGCAGTTTTTGTGAAGTAATAAGAAGGTTTTGTCTTGAAGAAGTTATTTTGATTATTACATTTTATATATTTGTCCACAGGATTGTGCAAAAATTATAGAACTGTTCTCACAAACCTGGGTGGAGGTAGGACATAAGTCAAGGGCAAACTCAAATACTGATGGTGCCATGGAACAGATATTTAACTTTCACTTACTGTACTTCTTTCAGTCCAAAATAGCAGAAAAGCAGTATATTTTTGTTATGATGGAACAATATATATATTTTTTTCATTTCTTGTAACTTCAAAGTCTCTGGAAAAAAACAGGGGATATGAGCAAAGACATCCAGCATGGATTGATCAGTGTGGACTGCTCGGGGCCCAAATCATAGGTAGTGTGTGCATCTGGGTGTGGTGTATGCTATGTGGCAAAAATTTGGAAGCATAGGGTTAGGGTTAGCATCATATTTAGCCTAAACAAGCTGTACAAAATAGCTATTTGTCAATCATACTCCCAAGTTGAGGATAATATGCTCCCAGTTTGATGTTGGAGGCACAAGAATTACGTGAATGCTGTGATTTCTAACAGAGGAGAAAAACCAAAGGCAAGACAGATTTTCCAGTGGCTCAACTCAACCTTCTAATTAAGCAGACACTGAATATCTGGAGACTTTCATCAATCAGAGTTGTCAAAAACCTGAGAAAATTCTAGTCTATCCAAATCAAACAGCATCTACAAATCTCCTTTAAACAGTTCATCCAGAGAGTAACTGCAGTCTAATGTGTTGTGTGTTCCATTCAGTGCTTCAGTAAAGCCGCAGTAATAGTGAGCAGCAGTGTGTACAGAGGTCGGAAATATTGTAGATTCAATGAAGCCTCCAGTCTTTGCCGATTGTGAAATGTCTGCTGACAAATTAGACTTGTTGTTTATATTCGTGTTTACTGTAGGAGGCATATTCAGCCTCATTATGGTAACATGAGATGTTTTCCCTTTGCCAACCCACAGCTCCTCTCATGCAATGGTTACAAGTGATGGTTTTACAACTGATTGGTTTTATACTTCCTGACTTTCAGGGACATGGGGTGAACACAAAGAGTGTGTGTGTGTGTGTGTGTGTGTGTGGCTGGGGGGGATCCCTGTCCAACAATCATGCCAAATCCCAAATCTAAATCACACTGATAATTACCCTTTATGAGTTTGAAATCATTAAAAAATGACAGTGATGGATAGCTAACAGTAAACAATAACATACAAAGGGCAAATACTGGATTTAAATAAAGTCCATACCGGTAGCTATTTAAATATCATCTCTCTGGCATTTATAGCATCCTGTGTCCTTTCCCACAGGATTCAGTCTGCAGACAGATCTTTGTAAAGCAGATCAGGTTTCTCGAAGATTAATAGCACGGTAATGATACGCTGTCAAGATAAGCATCCTGATTGAGGATATTTACATTTCTGTTATACAGTATAAGATCATCCCTGATATATTATATTTCATCAAATCCAATAATATGTCAGTACTCATAATAAATAAATAGTGCTTTCATGTAGCATCCTGTTGATCTGTATTTTTGTGGTATAGATTTTATAAACACAGCAAATAGTTGACCTGTGTTTTTTGCTTCTGTTGTTTGGATTTCAAGATATAATCAGCATAGTTCCAGGTTATTGTAATTCCATGCATTTACAGAGTATACACTGGAACAAAATTGTGTGTCCTCTAGTGTAAGACAGATGACATAAACCAATACATAGTGGATAGAAAAGACAACAGTGAGTGCAAACAACTTATACCGTATTTTCCGCTCCATAAGGCACACTTAAAATCCTTTATTTTTCTCAAAAATCGACAGTGCGCCTTATGCATGGATTTATTCTGGTTCGTGCTTGCTGACCTCAAATGGATTTTACCGTATGTGGTACACGGCGCTCGAAAATCTGTCAAAATGTTTTAGTACGACTTTGCCGCACCACTTGTATGAGCATTGCGGTAATCAGGAGCCTCGTGGGGTGATACCTATTGTGCCGTACGTACGGTATCACTCCGCAAGTGATACAGCTGTACGTATCATGTACGGCCGCATGTGATCACTCGGGGAGTGATACCGGTAGGAAGCGACATAGAGACATGCTTGTGAAGCGGATTTCAAACTCACCAAACAGCGGCAGAGAGACAATGCAGAGCCCACTACCACTCCGGGTTGATTAACCAAAGAACTCCAGCCACCAGACACCGGCGCCAACATGCTGAACAAAGCCAAACTGCGAGCCGCGCGGGAACACCGGACGACAGAAGGCGAACACACACTCACCAAGACATGGAGGCAACACCGGGAGAGCCACACCACCACCTGCCAATGGACCGTGGAGGCATCCGTCCCAAGTGCCATCCGAGTCCCCGCGAAAGCCGTAACCACCACCGAACAGCCAAGCAACAGCAAGGAGACTGAACCAGACAATGATGAGAGGGATCCGGACCTGCTCGACGCCAAAACCGTCCAACTGCCAAAACAAAGACACTGAAAACAAAGAACCTGATGGACCCACGGGAGAGGAACAAACCCAAAAAGTGAGTGTACCATATTGTTTTGTATTTTATGTGTTATGACTGAATAATGTTGAGAGTTATTGCGAATGAGTTGAATAGAGTTTGACTTATCTAACTTTTGCGTCGCTTAATGTGCCTTATAATCCGGTGCACCTTATATATGGAAAAAGATCATAAATAGATCTTTTATTGATATTGTGCCTTATGGAGCGGAAAATACGGTAGTGCATCTAGATAGAACAGTGTGCAGTAATTTACCAGTATCTGAGTAACAGTGTCTAGGGGCATGTTATTATATGCATGTACAGTATATTTAGTAAATGTAATAACTTACTGTATATGTGGACCATATGCTATGGACATGTGTGACGATGTGTGTTATACAGTAATGTTAATGGTCATATGTCATAGCCCATATGAAACAAATCTGCTACGTGTATCTGACAACAGACTGTTAAACTGTGCTCAGGGGCCTGGAAGTGAAAGAAGCAGTATCATCTGCACTGAGCACAAACATGTCGAAAAGATGCGAGTGTAACGTCTTTGTCAAGTGTTCAAAACATCCTCTGCAGAGCCAGAATGAAAGTTTTGCATTGTCTTCTTTGACATTTTATCATTGTCAGTTACAGATGTCTAAAGGAACACTTCATACTGTTCAAATTCTTTATTGAACACATTTCTGTTTTACTCCAATTTCAGTTCAGTGCTGTTTTCAATCACAGTCAGCATTCATTATCGGCATATTCATGAGTACAAGATATGGTTATTTAAAAATAAGATTAATGCTGTAATCCAATTTTACTGAATGTAAACTTTTTTCAATGTCCTCCTTCAATCTCCTCCCCTTCTACATCAACACACCACTGCTGTACTCAGGTCTTCCAGTGATCAAAGCAGCGCAGTAGGTCTTCTTCAGACAATTGTTTCAGAACCTCTGTCTTTCTTTTTTCAACTTCTGACATGGACACAAAATGTGTACCTTTGAGCACCAATGTGAAAAAAGGAAACAGTCACACAGTCCTCACAGTGAGGGCGTGCAAGCCCTTAACTAAACCATTAACTGCTTTACCAAAAGCGCAATGTGAGCTGGCATGTTGTCTTGATAAAGAATGGAACCATTTTTTTCCACAATTATGCTGTTTTTTTTCAGACTTCTGAGAAATTTGTTCAATTTGTCGAATGTTTTCAGAGGTTTGTGACGTACATGAGTGCCCGGAACATTCATCTTCTTGGACATTTCTCTGCCTTCACTAAATCTTTTGTTCCATTCAAACACATGTACACTTAACAGGCAGTGTTCTCCAGACACGTCAGTTAATGGGAAAAAAGATTCAGCTACTGTTTTGTTCATTTTACCAAAAATTTCAAGTTAACACATTGCTGAACTATTAACCTAATCATTTTCTAACTCGTTAGCAAAAATGTGCACTTCAGTCAGTAGCTAGCAGTGAACTAAAGATGTCCCTTACTGGAAAAAAATCAGTTGTGTGTGAATACCCACACACAGTGTGACTGTGAATCATGTGGTTTTATCCTCACAATCTCATTATTTAATAGACATACCTCATGTGCGATAATTTTGTATAGTGGATGTATTATACATGATTATTTGTCCAAAAGCATTTTTCTGACTGGATCAATATTGAACCTGTCGCAAGTGTTTGTAGACCTCCAAAAGTGCCAGGTATCCAGATATCTACCTTTTCTTGTGCAGGCATCTAAAGTGAATTATAGAGCCCTATTGCATATCCACCGGACCTAGTCAGAGGTTGAGATGATGCACATCGTTGAGGCATGTAAAAGTTGGCCAGGACTGAATAATGTGTGTTGTATATATATTATCTAATTATGTGTGTTGGGCTAGTTAGAGATCTTGGAGACATATGGTGGATACAGAAGTGAACAACAATGTGTCTTGGTTTTACATTTCTGTTCAGTTCACCAAAACACACTTTAAAACCATGTTACATTAGGTTATACAGGTCATCACTTGGTGACTACATTTATAGGTGCCCTAGTAAAATAATTTTCCTGTTATTCTGAATATGGCCATATTTGAAATATGACAGCTGCCATGTAACAAAATTGAAGAAATGAGTAAACCTGAGGCCACACACACACTGGCTCACGTCACAGTGAATTTATTGCTGTTCTCTGACTTTCAGGTAGCCATGACGTTCCCAAAGTCTACTGTAATTCTTCGCCGCTCGTCAGTGAACGCTAAAAATGTCAGTGCCTGGTGCTTGGTAGAATTTCAGGGGAGATTTTAATGGAGTATTTGGTGTGAGGACCACATATTTTGTAATCCTTCCAAATTGGAAAAATAAATTCCCTTCAGTATGTTTGCACTCTGAAACCTCATCTGCACATAAATTTCATACTAATTTACTGCTCATGGTAGAAAAATCACACCTTCAGGAAATCAGTGTACTGTGGGAAGTAGCAGTGAGTGTACACAGACGGGTTTGTGAAGTACCTGCGTCACAAAAACATTCTCAGACCTTTTTATTCAGGAGTTAAGTTTCAGGCGATTCCTCTGTTTGACTGTTTGATTAGCTCTTAGAAAAATACTTTTATTAAAGCCTTGTAAGTCAAACAGACTTAGTTCCTTGAGTTCAATCAACTCCTTTCACATAAACAGTCATTTAAAAGATTTTCCCTGGGTTTGTTGTGAAAAAGGGCTTTGAGATTGCTTTTTGCTTTTATTGACTGCAAAATGTGCTTTTTGCACAAGTATGGAGCAATGTTATGACAGTATTTTAGAGAAAATGTAGACGAATCATCATGAAACTGATCTTCTCATTGATAAAGTACACACAATGACCCACATTTTCCTGAGTGAACTACATTTGAAGTGAGTTACTATTGAAGCCTTTCAAAATAATGTTCATACCCTCACAATAATTTTGTCATGCTGTCTTTATGAGCTTGGAATCTGTGGCAAGCATGGTGTTTGTTCGACACACTGTGCTCATTTCAGCAGTAATGACATTCTGAACTTGTTTTAAGTTTTGATGACTTTATTAAGCTTATTACAGAATGTTGAGGATAATATATTATTTTCTAGAGTGATAAGAATTTTGCTATTTTCTCAGCTGTGCAGGTCTCATAACAGAAGAGAAAACCCTGAAATAATGTATTTACACAGGATTTGGCCCATTTAAAATGAATATTTTATGTTGTCAACATGCAGTGTCAACTTGGCAACAGAGAAATCTCCATAGATTAAACACTGCATCGAAATGATAGACAAAACCCAGGTCATTTGGTTTGTTAATACTATAAACACCAATGATTTCCTGGTGTGCTGCATCAATCCCCTCCTCTTTTCATCACATTTACAGCTTCTCATGTCATCGTCGAATAAAGTCAAATGTGCCCAAAAATGTCATTATAACTTTACATTAATTATTAGGCATGTTAACCTATTAAAATTATAGTAGTTATAATAATAATAGCCAATTGCACAATTCATTGTAATCACTCACATTTAATCACATTTTTACCAAAGAAGTATATTTATGTTTAAAACCTAGTGTTAATTAACATCTTTAAACATAGACGCTCTCCTCAACTTACAGACATGTTGCTGATCTGAACTGACACAAAGAAGAACAAAACCTGGGTTTTAGGTAAGATAAATTTTAAAAACACCATTAAAATTAGATTCAGATCAAAGGCAGTAGTTTTAAGCACTAACTAGCAAACTAGCAAGTAGCCAGTTGTTTGAGGCAAACTGATATAAATGATTAAACAGGCGACCTGCCAGTCAACACAGCTTACAACCTCACAGTTGTCATTCTAGTATGTCTGTTCTTGTTTTACCTATACGAGAAGGAAGGCATCTGAAATGCAGGCTGTCTCTCCTCAGTCATCCTGTGTTTACATACAGTAAGCTATAGTTGTTAACTCTGTAGTAACTACCGCTGTGACTGTTTTCAGCTCCATGAATGAGTGCACGAGCTCGTGCACGTATGAGGTTGTAAGCCATGTTGACTGGCAGGTCAGCTGTCTAATCATTCCACCGGCCACTAGCTAGTTTTCCAGCATTGTCAACTGCATCTTTAAATGATAATGAACAACACTTTTAAAGAGCAAAATGAATTTCCACAGTAGTTCAACAAATATGAAGAAGCAAGACCTCCAGCAAAAACCTGAGAATGATTATATATAGTTTGTTTGACTACAGTCAATCAACACTGTGCTCAGTTGGGAGCCCCAATGGTTGTAACAAGAAAAAAAATTCCTTTATAGAGTAAAGCAAAAAATGTAGTATTTACAGTATAAGGCTTAAAGCAGCACAGTGTAACCTGCACCAGGTTGTACAAGGGATTAGGTTTGATTTGTATGTACGTAAACGTGATCAGAGCCATCTAAAAGGCAATATTGTACACAAAGCTGTTATAAGAACTTAGTATTTATTTTCATAATGTTTGATTGATAATGAATACAGTGGAACCTCGGGTTATGAGATTAATCTATTCCGGGATCAAGCTTGTGAAGTGAAACACTGGTAAGCCGGGACTAGTTTTCCCATAAGAATACATGTAAAATCAATTAATTCATTCTAAGACCCAAGAAAACTCCCTTACACTTCATAATTTTTTATGAAGTGCGGCTTGAATCAGACCGCATCGGAAAGGATATTATTCCCTTTTTTTGCTTTATTCTTCCAATGGCTGTATCTGGAGTAAACTGGGAGAGGAATCTGGAGTCAGGACTGGACACTAAACGGGACATGTGGTGAGGGATTTGTCCTGCATGTCTGGGTCCGTGGCTGCGCAACCCATCTTCAGTTGAGTGGAGTTTGTGGCTTTGTTTTGAATTCATATTGCAAATATAAGTTCATTTGACAGAGTATCTGTCTTGATTTCTTTAATTTCGTTTCCGATGGTATTTTTAGGGTTGGGAAAAGTCAAGTTTTCTTTGATTCTTTGGTGAAATATAATATTTAAAGATACACCGCACAAATCCCTTTAACTGCGGACAGATCCGCCCATGTCCTTTCACCCGCATTGAGATCATGTTTTCTTCTTACCACTAACATCCTTCTTAGACCCCATGATGAAAACACAAAACGAAGCATTATTTCAGTGAAAAAAGGCCAAAAAAAAGAAAAAAATTACTCACAACCAGAGTGTTTGCTTGTGAGCCAGTACAAAATTTTGCCTGATATCTTCCCTGTAACCCAAAAAATTTGTATGCCAAAGCACTCGTAACCCGAGGTTCAACTGTATTAATTTTCTGTAAACTGTTGAAAGTCTCCAGCAGCAGCATTTATCCTCATAAACACATCTGCTGACAAGTTCAAGGATTTAAGATGTCCGCAGGGAATCATCACACATTTCTTCCAAGTAAACCTAAGAGCTGCCTCTAGTTGGTCAGCTACCTATTTCTCTTGGCCTTTGGCTGGAGCGTGTTAAGATTAGTCATAGAGAGTTGTCACCACTGGCACGTCTTGACTTTTACCAACGTGTGACATCATACACATGTGGAAATTAAACGCAGCAACCATATCGGCCGTAGCCAGTTAAACTCCTGGATGTTTTGATCCAAACAGCAGTAAATATGGAACACTGGAGCAGATCTTGCGTTCATTTTGTATGAAGTCATGTCTTGTTACAGATGGATACCTGCTATTCATCTTAATTATACTTCACACAACCTTTTTCATTCATGTGGCAGAGGAAAGCTCTTTCTATGTATTTCTTTGTGTCTATTCAGTATACTATAGTTTTATCCACATTCTACTGAAAAATAAAGCAGATTAGGTTTTATCCTGTTGTAGAATTGTATTTCCCCTACAATCGCACAGTGATTCATGCTTTTTCCCATCCGACTCAATTACCTTAAAACAAAATATTTTTTAGTATACAGCACAGCACTTAATTTAATGGTACAGTGTAGGCTTGTAAAATCAGATGAATCCAGCTGGCTTCCAGTTTTACAGGAGACACTCAATGCTTCAACACTTTAAATGCCGTCTTATACTTTTACAGCTTAGACCTGAGAAGAAATTACTGCACTTTCGGTAAAAATAATTAGCACAGAGGAGTTTGAGGCTTTATTTGGTGTCTTTGCAGGCCACGATTAGTCTGGCGGTAAACTTTTAAAGTTGCTGTTTGCTTTAAATGCTTGAATTTCTGGTCAATGGAATGTCAAATTTAAAGTTATTTGTTCATTTGTCTCCAAATAGATTAGTGCCAGCATTTTAACATATTGACGTTTTCCATAGATTACTTACAGCCTGTTAGTAACCACTGATGATCAGACAAATGAAAGGTATTTTATTACAGGACACTAAAGGTTACACTGTGTATATAACTTCACAGTAGGCAGATGTCAGTGAGATTAGTGACAGAAGAATTTGCTTACTCTTCAATAGTATTAGCTTGAAAACCACAAAAACAATGAAGAGGCCTTCTCCCTGAAGCTACAGGAGTCAAAATCACAGGGGAAAACACACTTCCTCCTTCTGCAGCTCTCTGTCAGACACTAAATTTAAATATAGATGAACCTGACTCCATGTTTTCAGATTTCAATGGCCTAGATTTTCTACAGTGCAACAGCCCAGATATCCCAGATTGAGCAGAATTCTCGCTCCTTTTTAAATTTTGCACATCTTGGGCTGCACAGTGCATTGTGAGATAAGGGACTGTTTTGCTACCAAACAAAATCTAAAGTAGCTAAAGACCAATAGCAATACATGTGGTATTGATCAGTTCAAATCTTGCAAGGTTATGATCGGAGTCAATTCCATAGTCGATGTGGACTACCCGTGGCTTCCAACCCACCAATTGCCTTTGTATATGAAAACAGAAATTATCACATGTTTTGACAAAGGAAGGAAGAGTAGCCAGTTGTCAAACAGGCTATAAATCTTTGCACGTAGAAGGCATAGAAATTCTCAACCACTACAATTTACTACATAGACGGATTGTTGAAAATACAGGAATTAAAAACTGGCCACCATGCATGTCAGCTGATATTGTGGAATATCTACTCTACGCAGGGATGAGAAAGCCATTCTCATTTGTCTACGTCATGAAGGAAGGTGACGATGTAGCATGTACTGCTCAGAACAATATTTAGTTGATGAATAATAGCGATTAAAAAAATACATGACTCTTAATTGTAATTCATGAACAAGAATGGGATAGCAGTAAGTTTTAAGTTTTCATTTGTTTACTGCTTTTATCCACCTTTTTTGTCTGTCAGCAGTAAATGGCAGTTTATATGTACACTGTTGGCTAATGACCATTCATACACATATAACACAATGCACAGCTTAAAGCCGGGTTTTAACGATGTTTAAGTCCCCGGTTGGCCACTTTTGTAATTCATATCAACTGCACATAGTGCCTGCTCATGCTAGTCACTTATAAGATCAATATTTCTGGAGATGACCATAAACAAATCAATAAAATGATAAGGAAGAATCAGTGATAGGGTTCAGTCCAGACTCACTTGAAGTTGTCATTAAAGCAGATCAATTGTAAAACTATTCAGAATTTTTTATCATGTAGCTGAAGCCACCTTCCCATATTAATTTTATCACTTTATACAAATGCTCTTTGATGTAACGTGATAACTTCAGTCTTGTTTTATGCTCCTACTTTCAAATTATACACTGCAGTCTACTTAATGTGGGGAGAAAATATTACTTATGGGTTTTGTATGCCTTTAGGCTTTGTTTTGTGTTTCCCCAACATGGCAACAAATGCCAAAAAAATGATTCCTGATAATCATTTCTTTACTTCTGGTTGTTTGCGACTGTAAAATAATGTGGTGTAAATCTAAAAATGACGTGTCCTTTCTTTCTAACCATGGTTTGAAGTTTAATGTAAAGTTTCATTCCCGTCTTTTTACTTGCTAAAAGGTTTTGCATAGCCAGACTCCACTCCAGCATCTCTCCACTTACTGTGCCAACACTTGAGAAAAATCTGGCCCTCTTCTCTATCACTCTGGAAAAGGGAAACAAGCTTGCTTGTCAAGTTTGTGTCTCTTTAAATCATCACACTCATCTGGGGTGGTGCTGAGCGATGGATACAGCACAACAGTGCAAAATTGTGTCAGGGGACAAGTTGAAGTTTAAAGGAACAGAGCCGTGAGCCACATAAAATGGTACAAGAGAAAAACATCACATAAGAAGTTGTATGTTTTGTCAGAGATTGGCATTTTTTTCATAGTGAGGGGGACTTTCAAGAACATTCAGACCATATAAGTGTGACAATTAAAATAAAAAGGACATGTTTGTATTGACTGCGATGAACTGGCGACTCATCCAGAGTGTACCCTGCCTTCGCTCAAGTCAGCT
>JAQQAE010016902.1:0-11631 GCA_029823295.1 Pseudamia nigra
CCTAGAGATAATCGGCGATTATGATTGGCGCTATACAAATAAAGATTGATTGATTGATTGATTGATTGATTATTTTGGTGACTTTGTACTGATCTTTTTTATTTATTTTCGTGATTATCTTGTTCATGTTTGCTAGTTTTATTCCATTTAATTGGGTTTTTTATTATTGTGCAGATTTTTAGTTCATTTTGTTCATTTCTCTGTTCATTGAGTTGCTTTTTTTCCTCATTTTGGTTAATTTTGTGGTTAATTTTCTTCATTTTTGTTCTTTTTTCCCTATTTCCTACGTTTTGGACATGGTGTTTTTTAGTGTACTTTTTTGGTCATTCTGTCACTTATTTTGCCCATTTTCTGCATATTTTTCTCATTTTTGTTCATGTTGTTGCTTATATTGTGTATTTTTGCTTATTTTTGTTCATTTTGTTGCTTATTTTGCTCATTTTGTTCCTTTTCTATACATTTTTGTTCTTGTTGTTTCTTACATTGACACCTTGTTTATTTTTCATTTTGTGACTGATTTTGCTCTTTTTGTTGATTTTGTTGGTTCATTGTTTTGCTTATTGTACTCATTTTTGTCAATTTTGTTCATTTCTATTCATTTTCTTGAATATTTTTGCTCAATTTTTGGCTTATTGTTGTTCATTCTGCTGCTTTTTGTTCATTTTTTGCATATTGTGCTTATTTTTGCTGTTTCTGTTCATTTCTATTCATTGTGTTGCTTTATTTGCACTTTCTCTCTTGTTTTATCCAGTTTGTTTGGTCCATTCATTAACTTATGGCATTAACTGATATGAACCAGTCAACCCAACACAGAAAATACAAGAAAAAAATTCAGAAGGATCAGGAAATGTCTCCATCTCACTCCAAAGTCTGTGAAATGTATTGATCCTTTGTGTTACTTTTTTGAATATAAATTTTTGTTAATTTTTTCTTGGACTCATTTGTTCATTTTGATCATGGCTTCAGTTATTTTGTTCATTACTATTTATCTCCTTATCAACTGTTTTGTTTATTTCTCAATGTTTAGTTTTAAGACTGATCAAATTTTTGGTTGTCCATTTTTTGAATCCTTTTTTCAGCATTTAGTTGTTTTGTTCATTTTTCTCAATTATTTTGTAATTTAGTTTTTATTTTGCCTTTTTTAAATTTAGTTTTTCACAATTTTACCCCTTTTTAGTTAAATTGTGTTGCTTGTTTTGTTCGTTTTGCACTTACTTTGCTCATTTTTTTTCACTATTGGTTTTGGTTTTTTTTTTTGTTTAATGCATTATATGGAATATTTGTGTTCTGTTTTGTTTCTTTTCTTGATTTTTTTTCCTCACGTTTTTCTAATTTTGTTGCTCATTTGTTCCTTCTGTGAAACATTTAGTTTTAATTAGTTTCTCAGTTATCATTGTTGCAAATTTTGATGCTTATTTTATTCATTTTGTGATTAGTTTTGCTTCATTGTTATTTGTTTGTTCATTTTCTTATTTTTTAATTATTTTTATTTTTGTACCCTTCTGTCATTTTTTATTTCTTTTTTATCACATGGTTAAATTCCATAATTATTCTGATTATTTCTTGCTAATTTTGACACTAATTTTCTTGATCGTTTTGTTAATCTATTACTAATTTACTTAACAATTTAATTCTTTTGATTATTCTGTTTATTTGTACTCATTCGGTTGAATGTTTAAACTTTTTTACTGTTTTGTTCGTTATTGTTCGTTTTTTTAATTATTCTGTTTGTTTTTAATTAATTTTTTTCTTGATCATTTAATAATTTTTTGCTTTTTCTTAGTTTTGTGCTTATTTTTGCTCATTTCCTTGATTGTTATACGTGTTTGCGCCTGTTGCTTCCTTTACTGCTCTCTGCTTTACTTTACATTTGTGTATATTTTCTTAATTGCTTTTTTCACTTTGGTCAATTTTTTTTTGCTTATTTTGATCGTGTTGGAGATTTTTCTTGTTCACTTTTGGTTTATATATATAGATTTTGTTAGATGTTAGTCTCATTACAGTTTATTTTGGAGATAACTTATTTTTTTAGATTTCCCCGACCATTTTGTGAATTATGGGCAATTTCTACTCACTTTTCGTTCATTTTCCTATTTGTTTTGTGCATTTTTGCTCATTTTTAAAACTTATTTGGTTCATTTTGTCTTGCTGTCGGTGGGTCTGTTGATTTAGTCTTGAGGTCTCGGCCTGTGAAGCGCCTAGAGATAATCAGTGATTATGATTGGCGCTAAACAAATAAGAGTGAATTGAATTTTCTCTATTATTGAACTAAATGTTGTTCCTTCACAAACGGATCCGGAGTTGTCCCACTAAAAATGCCCCCTCACACCATCACCAATGAAACCCTCGGTTATTTCCACTCCGGTGCTGTGATTTGAACTGTATCTATTGGATCATTTTATTGGTCATGATGGAGCTGGGTGTCACATATGACACTTCCTCAGGGCACGCAGCGTGGGTGGGAGCAGTGTGTGTGTGTGAGTGCAGGTTTGTTGTCGTCTGTTATCACGTGCTGATAAGGCAGACAGTGGCTCCAGAATGTGTCGGAGGCAGACAGCACAGTGTGTCGCTGCTGGTTTCAGGTTCCGTGTTCTGGGACAAACCTGTCTGTGTCCGTGTTTCTGTTTTCTTGTCTCCGTCGTTTCCCCTCGGATGCGCCACAGACCAACTCTACCCAAACCACCGGCGCGCGCGCAGGCCCGGGGGTTATCAGTCATATTAACCCCTGGTCAGATTCTGTCACTAACCTAAATAAGGCTCCTCCGGCTTCTCACACACGCTGTTACGACCTATTAATTTACAAGGGCGTATAAATCATTTCTGTGGGCACTTGAAGATGAGTGTAAACATCCTTCCAAACACTGGTCCTCTGGAGACAAGTTTGCGTTGTGCATAATGGCGCACTGAAGACTGCAAAACCCATCGATTCAAATTACTTAAAAAAGAAAATTAGAAACATGGAAGAAATGGGAAATGTGCATCTGTCAAATGAACTGATGTTATTATCTGAGAGGAATAACAGGACGGATCTGTTGTGCTTGAGCATCAAACTTAAACTTGGGGGGGGTTTATATCCTTGTAAAGTTGCATAAATATCGCAGTTTTAAAGTTTATATAGGTAAATCAATTTGTATTTTGTTCTTTAAATATAAAAAATGAACAAATGTACAGAAAAACGAATTTAAAATGACAAAAAATAATCAAGAAAGTGAAGAACAAGTCGACCAAATAACAAGGAAGATAAAGAGAGTAATCAAGACAATAATAAAATAATCAAGAAAGTGAAGAAAAAATAGTGTGAAAAACCACAGTTTAGAAACATATAAAAATAAAAATAATCCAGAAAATGCATTAAAACAAATGCAATGATCAGGAAATTGGTGCAAAATTCACGAGAGAAAATTTTAAAAAATTAAAAAAGAAAAAAATGTATAAAACTAAACAAGAAAATGAAGTAATGGAGAAGTTTAAGGAAAAATGACAAAAACCAAGAAGAAAATGAATTAAAATGAACAAAGTAATCCATAAATTGAAGGAAAACAAATGCAAAAATAATGACAAAATGGTCAAGAATGTGAGAAAATTTTAAAAATGTAAACAGCAATCTAATGTATAGAAATGAATTTAACATGGGGAAAATATTTGCAAATAAATACAATCAAAAAATGAAGGAAATTTCTTTAAAGATGTACAGGACTAACAAAATAATTAAGAAAATAAATGAAAAATAAAGAAATATTATTATAATGACAAAAATTTTCAAAATAATCAAGGAATTGAAGAAAAAATATCCAAAATATCCAATAAATGGGAAAAATGAAAACAGTAATGCAGAAAACCTATAGAAATGAATCAAAAATACAAGAAAACCAACGGGAATAAGCAAAAAATATCAGTAACACGAACCAGTTAAAAAAGCTCCACATTAGTTTGGATACTTTTTAAGTGCACCAACCAGCCTGACATAGAGCACATAAAGCAGACCTGATCTGACGTCATGTGAAATGGGAGTAGCAGTGGATCCACGCTGAGGGTCCCACTGGCTCCCACTCCCACCTCCTCCTCCTGTGTGCGTCACCAGGAGAGAGAGAGGGGCCAAAGGGAAAAGTTTGGAGACAGGAGTTGACTTTCAAAATGCACACTTGACTGCAACTCAGCCTCCTACTCACACTTGAGTCCAGTAAACATCACCAGGACGCGCAGGCTCGCTGTTTTTCTTCCCATATGACTCCATAGGTTGACGTTTTGTTCCATCCCTCGGCCATGTTCCCCAGCCTCAGCACGTCCACCCCCTTCTCCGTCAAGGATATATTAAACCTGGAGCACAGCCATGACGTCCTGGTGTCTTCCCTGGACGTGGTCTCCTCCTCCCGCATGGACTGCGCCGCGCCGACCTCCTCAACCTCCTCTTCCTCCACCTCCTCATCCTCTTCCTCCTGCATGTTGGCGCGTCTGAAGCAGGAACCTCTCCGGGACATGACCTCTGCAGCTTCGACGCTGTTTGGAGAAGACCTGCACCTCCAGGAGTCCAAATCCAGCAGAGGACATGCACTCAGCTTCACCACCGCCTTTTATGGAAAGTCAGTGCTAGAGATGGAGATAGATAAGGAGGGCAAAATGGAGGCGTTTGAGGGGAAACGCAGAAAAGGTGAGTCGAATATGGATGCGGGCCTGCGCGTAAAATCAAGCCCGGAGGCGGATCTGTAGCAATGGACCCCAACATGATCAGGATTTTAAACTATTTTCTAAACAGAGCAGTTATACGACTTAAAAGTCAAGTACAAACCATATTCAGACTAAAATCATATATGATTTTAATCTGATTTAGCGTTTCCCTAATAAGCCATGTGGGATATGCCAGTGTTATCCGGGTTATTTGGACATGCAGCAAATTTGAAAAAAAAAAACAAAAAAAAAAAAAACAAAAGAATCTCATTACGTTTAGATCTAGAGTGTTAACGCATCACTTTGTGCTTTTAAATAAAATGAACAAAATAATCAAAAAATAGCAAAAACGAACCTGCACAATGATCAGAAATGAACAAAAAACGAACTAGATAGTCGAGCAAATGCATACATTGACAAAATAGTCAGGAAAATGAGCAAAAACGAACAGTACTCAGAAACCAACAAAATAATCAAGAACATACTGTAAAGAAAGAAATTTTCAAAAAATGGGACAGAATGAAAAAACGTAGATGTACAAAATATTCATAAAAATGAACAAAACTAACTGGAGAACTGACAAGATACTCAAGAAAAACATAAAAAATGACAAAATAACCAGGGCACATAACAAAAATGACCGAAATAATTGAAAAAAAGACAAAATAGTTTAACCTTGAACAAAATGAACCCCAAATTAAGTATTATAGAGCCATAGTGTATATTCTGTAAATTTACACTATTATTGAATATTAAGTGTTCCGTTTAGTGAGGACATTTTTGGGGGGTGGCCCCCCTGAAATGCACATATACGTATGCGTTCTAAATTGGAGGGAGAAATGCTGTCACTTATTACAATAAACGGCATCATCGGGGTTTTAGAAGGACTCAAATGTCCAAAATCTGACTTGTTTAGGACGATGTTTGAAGGAATGAAAAACCTAGTCTTCATTCACACAGTGGAACATCTGTCACAATAGAAAATAACCCATTTCAGGTACTGTATAATCATCTGTTGGCAAATAACAGGCATTTCCACCATGTCACCAAGGCGACAAATAATCTTAAGTAACATTAGAAGTGTGTTTAGAGGTATGGGAATCAGAACGATGCCACAGGGGAAATTAATGTGTTGCTGCATCTCAGAAAAGCCAAGATAAAATAAAATACACACCTCAGAACAGAGAAATAATGTATATGACCAAGAATATCCATGCGTTTAAGTGAGGTTGAAACAAATAGACTTGTTTAATTACTGTAACACTGCACCATGGGGAATTTCACACATAAATGACATGGAATCAATAAGTCCCGATAATGTGATCAGGGTTGTAAAGCAAGGATCCTGCACCTATGAATCCGTGCCACATATCAACTTCCAATATGCTGAGACATGCTTTATATAAATTAATGCATCATAAAGAAAATGAGCAAAAAAGAGGAAAATATTCAATAAAAGGAACAAGATATGGAACGAGTTCAATAGACAGCCCTGGAAATGAAGACATATTAAGAAAAAAGAAACAAGATCGTCAACAAAACGTGATTATTTATATAAAGCAGGGTTGGATTAAAGACCTGAACCTACAAAAAAGGCCTAGATCATGCATTATCATAACATCTAAATTTATTAATTTAAGATTTTCAAATGCACATAGCGGTATCAAGATACTTATACAAATCTCAAATATATCCCAATATAGCTGGATGTTTTCACATGTGTGATTTTATTAAATTAATCCACAGGACAGCGAATGCATCGTTCAGTTATACTGAGAAAATGAAGTTTGACAGGAATAATATTAATGCGTAAAATGGTCAAATCTACGTATTCCAAGATATCTTGTCCACATTATTTTCCCATATAAACTCGTCTTTCTCTGTTTAATTTAACCACGCCAGAAGAGTTCAGTCCTCCGACCGAACCTGCTCATGACCTCAAAGCCGACGAACCGGACCGACCCAGGCCCCGTCGACGCAGAAAGCCACGCGTGCTCTTCTCCCAGGCGCAGGTGTACGAGCTGGAGCGGCGCTTCAAGCAGCAGCGCTACCTGTCCGCCCCGGAGAGAGACCACCTGGCCGGGGTCCTCAAGCTCACCCCGACCCAGGTGAAGATCTGGTTCCAGAACAGGAGGTACAAGTGCAAGCGGCAGAGGCAGGACCAGAGCCTGGAGATGGTGTCTCTGCCGCCGCCACGGAGGGTGTCCGTGCCGGTGTTGGTGCGCGACGGGAAGCCTTGTCTGGCGGGAGACGCAGCCACGTACAACCCGTCCTACAGCATGAGCCACATCAATCATTTCACTTATAACAATTACCCCGCGTTCAGTAACTACACAAACCCGGGCTGCAACACGAACTATGCGTGTAATTACCCCGCAGCCACCATGCAAACTATGCAAGGATCCTCCAGCAACGGGAACTATATGAACTTTGGAGTCGGTGATTTAAATAATGTCCAGAACACATTCTCCACTAGTAACGGGGTGTCTTCATTACATGGCATTAGGACGTGGTGAAAAAAAGAAGAAAATATTAATCACACTGAGGTGATGTGTGTTCGACTGCATGCGTTAGGAAATGTGTCAAAACGTTGCCGTTTGTCTGACCTTATTTAACTTTTTGTTCAACGCCGGTTAACGTCGGTGTTTCTACATTTGCAATTATTTTGGTGTCATTAAAGCACATACGTGTATTAAACGGACGGTGAAAAAGTGAATTACGTCATACAATTTGAATTAAAGTTTGTTCAAGCTCATTTTTGTGACATTTTTCCTGTGAAAATGAGTCTGTATTTAGGAGAAATTAAGTCATGGTCCCAGGTTCTTGACAGTTTTTTTTTTTGCTTCACCCCCCACCACCCACACACCTACCTTTCATATATTCAAAAGCAATTCAGATTGTCCAAATAATATTTCAAAGACTTTATTGGCAAATTCATGCAAAAACAAACGGTGGTGTTGTCAAACCTTCCCTGTACACTGTGTAATTTAGGGGAAAAACTAAATTTAAAATATTTGTAATAATGATGATGATAATGATTGTTGGCATGTAAAACAGCAGCAAAAATGTTACCTGCATTAAAAAGTTAGGTAATCTCCATAACTGGATTAAATATGTTGCATGTACATTACCTGTCAAAAGTTTGGACTCATCTTCTTTTTCTGTTTCTTTATTTTTTAAATTATTTTCAACTTTGTACATTAATTAATGAAACAGTCTCTCATTAACAAACTTTTCCTCCACAGTAGACGCAGCTCCCAGTTTTCCTTTCCTGGGATGGTCCTCACGAGAGTCAGTTTCATCACTCTGTTTGGTTTGACTGATTCTTTTTTTTGTATTGACTGGCCATGGCTTCTTAAATAAATAATGGACTGTCATTTCTTTTTACTAAACGTTTCTTGCAATGATATGGATTTGTGCAGTAGTTGCAGTGGCACTAATTGGGTCCCCCTTCCTCTGCAGGAGATAACTGCTGGTCAGAAGGCAAAAAAATGACACAAATTAATTCCTGAAGAGGCACACCTGTGAAATGAAAACTGTTTCACCTGAATGTGATGAGAATGCCATGAATGTGCAAAGCAAAAACATGTTCAGAGTTGTGTAACACTTTCATATGTGTTCTTTTACAGTTTGTCAGTATTAATAAAAGTGTTGAAAACAATAGAAATAAAGAAAAACCACTGGAGGTGAAGCAGTGTCCAAACTTTTGACTGGCAGTGAGGTCTCTGGCCTGGATCCTTTCTCTTTAACTTCAATCATTTCTGAAGATCTTTGAAAATATACATTGAAAGCCAATAAAGGTGAATTGATCACCTAATGGTTAAACTAGTTATGAGTTTAATGGTTTGTGTCTGGTTAAATGTTCCAAGTGGTTGTTAAGGAGCTTCCTTCATTCTGCTTCAACGGGGTTAAAGGTGAGTAAAGTTTACACTTTCTTTTACAACCTACTGTCAGACACACGCACACTTGTTTTAAGGTTGCAATGGCGTCAACCCGTGACCTTGACCCGTGATATGTCAGATTAGTTTCTGCCGAGGAAATGGTGACACTAATTCCACTAAGAAATCTTATTCAATGTTTTTATTAGGGATAAATTAATCCTCTCAAATACAAATTTCTTCTGTTGTGGAAGTTTGGGTGTTAAAGGCAGAGGGGTGCAGAGCACACAGAAGTGATACGACTACTGATACATCATAATTACCGTAGCACGACTCAAGTAGAAGTAATCATAAAAGTCTGTGTTTGAGTAACTGTAAAAAAGTATCTCATAAAAAACTATTCAAGTAGCGAGTAACTTATGAAGTGTAATTAATTAATTAGAGCCTAATAAACTGCTTATTTATCTCTATTTTGTCCACAAAATTTTTTAATATATCATCTTGCTAATATTTGTTTACTCTGTTGGTATTTTGTAATTTTGCTGATATTTTCTTGACCCTATTGCTTGTTTTGTTCCTTTTTTTCTATTTTGTATATGAATTTTGATCATATTTGATTTCTTTGCTGATATTTTGTCTATAATTTAGCTCATTGTGTTAATATTTTATTGACTTAGCTCCTTTTACTTCCGTTAATATTTTGTTTGTGCTTTTGTTGATTCAGTTAATATTTTGTTGATTATTTTGCTTTTTTTTTGGCTTATTTTGCTGATATTCTGGATAAGTAAAAAGAACTCCTACTCATTGAGGCGTAGCCAAATGTAACAGAATACTTTTATCCGTTACAAATGTAACAGAGTTTTAAAAAAAAAACTACGTAAGTTCATGTAAATGTACTTGAGTACTACCCCCCTCTGGTTATAGGCACCTGTTTTGACAGTGTGGAATTAAATGCTACCCATTAGTGACCTGATAGATGATTAGTTCATTGAAGAATGTGATCTGACAGAGGTGAGGTGGTTTTACACCGAGCATTAAAACACACAGACAGGAACATTATCTGTGTTTACAGCTACAAACATCACTAAAAGAAAAATCTCCATCTGAGTTCTATGCTTGCTCACTCGGTTTGATCTCTGTTCATTACCCTGAGACTCGGGTCTAACTGTCCAGATACAAACCGGAACACTTGATTGACACCATCGTGGTGCTAAATGCAAGAATAGTCCAATTTGCTTGACAGAGAGGCAGAAGCCCTGTTTAAGTGCACGGTTCTACAGAGCGGCTCTGCCCCACTGCCACCACTTTAAATGAGTAAGAGATTCTTAGGCATCTCTCAGCTCTCTCCACACGTACATGTTGTCTTGTACTTCATTACAACCAAATATGCCAAACAAAAACACACTGGGGACATATTTCAAGCATAGTGCCAGAGCAGTTTGTGTTTATTGATAACCAACAGTGCCAACACTTGTGTATATTTAACAAAATGGTGAGGCTAGGCAATTGTGATGAGGAGAGCAAGGTCATGTAGGCCCTCTGGCCACCCTCTGCTCCGAGGTGTTGAAAAGGCAATGTCAGATAACAAAGCCACACAAACCTAAAAATATCTACCCTCACCCTCTATCCACACTGGAAAGGGAGGCGGGAAACGGGCTGGAATAATCTGCTTTTCTGGGTCTTATCTGAAGAAAGGCAGGGATGCATGCTGCTCTATCTCTGCTAATGTGTGCAGTGCCACCGCTTTCAGAGCGTTGCTGCTCAGCTGCAGAGCAAAGGCAAACGAACACAGGAGAGATGCAAGAAAGCTTTCACACAGAGAAGAAATGTATTCTGGTTTGCACGTCCAATGAGTGTACAGACAATTTTAAGTGCTTATACGGGTGTATCGTTTGGATTATAGAGTCAGTATTAAGCGAGCTAGGATTGTGTTCAAGTTAAAGCATTTCAGAAAATTTAACATAAAATCAAAATGCACAAATAAAGACAGTAATTATAGTTCATTATAAATAACAACTACACAAAAAAAACTCTATTTCAGTACATGGTCTGCAAAATGATCTTGAGGTGAGGAAAAACCTGGTGTTTCACTAATTACAGGTGTACACCACTAGTCAAAAGCTTTTGCACTCCTTCTCCTTCACTCTTTTTCTGTATTTTTATTGTTTTGAACATTGTATTTTAATCCTAAAGACATGTAAACTGTGAAAGAACACGTATGGAATTACATAGTAAGCAAGAGAGTTATACAATCCAGAGCATGTTTTATATTTAAGATTGTCCAAACATTTAGCTTGGAACTCGCTCATAAAATTCACAAGGTAGTGCAGAGGAAGAGTCAGTGCATCTACAACTACTGTACAAATCTGTAACTGGGCAAGAAACACACAGAAAAGACAAGTGTGTCATTACTTTACAGCTTAAAAGGTCAGTGAATCTGAAAAGTCTCAAGAACTCTGAATGTTTCCCTGAAGTGCAGCCGACAAATCGTCAGACTCCAAGACTGTATATATTAGTGGACAATGCGACCGTGACATGATCCATTGGTTTCTAAACGGCCATTTTGAAGCCAAAAACAAGATGTAACCATATTTGGACAGATGGCGGTGGAGCTACTGGAGCGCAGTATGTCAGCTGTCTCACGGGAAAGTAACCACTACCTTACTGATGCAGTAAAACTTCACCAAGCATTGCATTGTCAGATTATTACCTCTGCCAAGCAAAGTGCCAGCATTTATCTGTTTCTTTGTTTGTCTCTCTGTTAGCAACGTGACTCAAAAAGTTCTGTTTGGATTTTGATTAAATTTTTAGGAAATGTCAGAAATGGACGAAGGAACAAGTGATTAGATTTTGGTGGTGATCCAAATCACCATCTCAGCGCACAGCGTTGTTTTTTGCGCTGACCAATCAGAGGCGCTTGGCATTTCGGTACTCAGTCGTCACTACTGACTCGTCAACCAATCAAAATCGAGAGGGTGTGGGACATAACACATTCTCTGCACCATGATAAAGACTAGGCATGGGCCGGTTACCGGTTTTACGGTATACCACGGTATGAAAACGTCAAGGTTTCAAAACCACTAAAATT
>JAQQAE010016904.1:0-11631 GCA_029823295.1 Pseudamia nigra
GGAAATGAACAAAAATAATCCATAAAAATTCACAAAAAAAAAAAAATCTAGAAATTGCAACAAAATTCACAAAAATGAATAAAATTATTTGGAAAATAAACAAAAATGAGAACAAATGAAAAAAAAAAATCAATAGTTTGAAAAAAAAAAAACAAAAAAGAATCAAATAACCAATTTGTTGTTACAATGGTGCCAAGCAAAACATCATATGTCATGTGCTCATAAAGGGTTTGAATATTTTTGCAGCCTTAGGCATTTATTTTATTTTAGTTCCGTCCGGAAAATATCATAAAGGTTGCAGACCCCTGCTCTAGGTGGAATTGGATTAAAAGGTCCGAGAAGTGGGCGAATGCTGCTGGAACACAAGCCGGAGCCTGGTAAACCCCGACTGTGGTGCCTGAGAGAAGGGTCTGAGGTTGTGAGACCTGAAACATCCGATGACATCAGGAAACATCACTGAACACATCGCTGATATCCCAGCGCATCCATGGATGTACTGTATCTATGCACCAACAACAGGAGTGTGCTTGGTATTATCAAACAACTCAAATACTGTATATCCCCAATATATTGATTTTACAACTTCATCAACAGCAGCTGATCTCCATCTTCAGGAAAAGCAGAGCTGAAGGACAGACTTATCTCTAGAAATACTTAAACGGTGAATATTTAATCAAAATGTTTGCTCATTAACGTTAAATCAGTTGTCAAACTGTTTCATTCTGTGCTAATTGTACCATATCACTCTATATTCAGTTACACTTGTATTGTTTTCACTTGTTTAGTTCATTTTACAATCTATGTGCATACAGTGTCCGTTACGTATGGAGGACTGTGACAAATCATTTGACAGCTGCTTAATTCCTTCATTTCAGCAACAGGACATGCAATCAATTCACATTTGTTTCTTATGATGCTTGGGTAGAAAATAATGAATTCTATCAGTTCTGCATGTCAATGAAGATTATGTCATATCACATTATTTAGGAAAACAACCTCAAATGATCAGATCTGAGGCAGCAAGGCTTACAGTACTTTAGTCACTGAAAACATCAAAATCCAAGTATTAGGTTTTACACTTGTCACTAAAATGTCAACATTTGACTAATTTCTAATCCTCAGGGTAAACATTTGTTCTTTCCTTTCTCAGTCTACAAGGTGCAATTTTGGGCTGTCCAAGATGAAAGATGACAGAACGTGGCGTGCCTTTACTTCTGACTGAAAAACTGCAGTCCTACTGTACATTGCACAGTGAGGTTCAAAGATGGCTAATGTCACAATGTGAGACCAAGACAGCCTGGGATGAAATTCAGACAATATTAGAAATTTAGGATGAACGTCTCACAGTGAGAAGTTGCTACGACCTACATCTGTTCAACAACAAATGGGAATCAGGCATAAAATAAAACTCTGATCAGCATGATTGATAGATTTACTATTGATAAAACTGAAGACATTGCAAAATTGTGACACTTGGATCCAATGATTGTTTCATTGATACCACTTTGTAACCACACAATCACAGTTAGGTTAGCTTCACTGCCTACATCTATAAAAGCAGTGATAGATGACAAAAGCTAATAATGTTATGTCTTCTTGATATTTGATTTGTGTTGTGGCTTGTCATCTCACACTCTGCGGTATTCACGTGAATTATCTTTTTCATCACAATTACCAAATTGTGATGAAAACGACTGGGTCAAAGCATATTTAACACTATGGGTTTTTTTTGGTGGTCCTGGTCCTGCAGTGGACCAGTGTTCATTTTGGTGATGAAAAATATTTGTCATTGTTTTCATCACGAATATATTTTTACAGATGAAAACAAAACAAAACGAAAACTAAAAATTAAGTCAATAATTGAGGTAAAATCTATGACTAAATTCATTGACATTTTCGTCAATGAATAAAAAACGAGACAAAAATAGACAGTTACGAAATCCAATCAAAAGGAGGGAAAGACACGAGGAAACAACAAAAGAGCCTGTGGAAAAATGGAAGAGGAGGAACTGGGTGAGACAAGAACCAATCAAAGCGCCTCAGTGAGCGGTGACTAGACACTTGCCACTGTTTAGAACATGTTCCCGGGAAGACAACAGACGAAGAGACAAGGATACAGAGACCGAGAAAATGTCCACGACTGGGACAAAAAAACAACGGGATATTTGTGACCATTTCACGTTTGACAACGATCAAAAGAAGACAAAGTGTAAAGCATGTGGAGCGCTCATTTGTGGGAAGAACAACACATTGGAATAGACATTTACAGAATAGACACCTAGATATTTTCTCAAAGGTAAATTCGTTTAGACTTCATTTTGTTTTATTGTGTAAAATGAAATTGTATAAAAGCTGAAGTGCACCAACGTTGTTGCCTTAAAATGTGACAAATTTATTGGCGAGGTGAGTAACGTGAGAAGGGCAACATATGAGCATGTAACATTATGTTACTGTCCTAATACAAACGTTATTAATGCTGATATTTATATATATTTTATAATGTTTTACTTGTTAAAAATGTTACAATATTATTAGATTAGTGTCACGTGAAACTATCATAACATGACATTTTTATCACGGAAAACCTGATGAAATCTTATGCTACATTTATCCACCTCGCTAACAACTTCTTCAGTATTTACTGCTTGAAAGTCTTTAAACATTTAGAAACAACTTGCTGATCAAGGCAGTAAACCAAGTGCAAAAAAAGCAAAAACATCCCAGCGGAACATTGCAGAGGTTCTGTTAAGTTCTACAAAGCAGGTGCAATTTCCTTTAGTTACACAAGTTTAAATTTGAAAAAAAAAACATTTTAATGGAAAGTAATAGATTTAGTAATAGATTTAACCCCATGAGGAAGGAAGGACAACTAGATCTCAAACCAGTAGAGTATCTAAAAGAACAAATTATTACTACCACATAATGTTGTGTACAGTAGGTCCCTCCTTTTGATTTCAGAACGAGCTCTAATCCAAGCCCTGAGCTTTACCAGACTCTGAAAGCTGCTGTAATAACTGCCAGTACAGGGTTAAATGTTCACTGCCGACTACATCCACCCACTGACAAAAGCCAGTGGATGATATAATCAACATCATGACCACTTCAGTGGTTCGTGGTCATGTTATAGCTGATTGTGATGTGGCTGACAGTAAACCTGCGAGACTAGTGAAACACCAGCCTTGCTTTCTTGACTTACCATAAGTGAGAGCATCAAATAAGCGATGAATGGTTGCTACATCCTTGACAATCCCACACTCTTGGACACAACGGACAAAATCGCCCAGATGAAGATGCTTTGTGGGAAGCTCAAACTTCTTAACATGGTCATCGGGCTGCAACGCCAGCTTCTCATTCTCTGTCTTGACCTAATTAAAATGAAAGGAGGCAAAATGAAGACAAAGAACCGCTCCCTGAAAACAAATAACCAATGTGCGTGACGACTCACCTTGATGATGAGTCTCTTGAGTTCAGGTCGTCTGTCTGCTTGCTGTCTCTCGTCGTGGTGCAATGAATTGACGAGCCATGTGACCAGCTGTGTGGGGAAGATGGCCGTGTCTGTTTTATAAAGGTTCTGGAAATCACTCAGAGCATCCAGGCGACGTGAGCACAGTGTGTTGATGAAACCACGCAAATAGTAGAATCTGCAGAAGAGGAATGATTGATTCTTACATCGTTGGGAAAAAAGGTTGTGTACCTGTTTTCCATGTAAATTTTAAAATCTAAAAATCAGAAAAGAATGCTTAATTGAGAGTGCAGTAAGAAACAGATGCTCAAAAGCTAGTGGATCATATGTCATATGACCCCTACACTTTCATAATCACTGTGCATGTTTTGACAAAATACAGCCTTGACAATGTCATTTAACATAAAAATAGAAATTTATAACTATGGAGCTTTTAACCCTTTCATGCATGAGTTATTAAAAAACTGCGGTTGTGACATTTCCAGGGTTGTGGTACCGTACTTCAAAAAATCTGTAAAATAATGCCACTTATTTTGAGCCATGTAGGTCAGTTTAGTGAAATACAATCATAATTATACTTTATTTACTAGTTGATAATGTGTAAGAAAAATTATGACAACCACACAATTTGAAATTTTTTTTGTTGTTGTTATTGTGGTTTGTTAGTTTTTAAAAGCATTTTCTTGACTGTTTGGTTCATTTTTGGTCTAATTTGGTTCATTTTCTTGATTGGTTTGTTCATTTTGTGTCATTTAGTTCATTTTTTCCTTCTGATTTTTTTCACTTTTTCTTCAATTTTGATTGTTGTGTTCATTTTGATCATCATTTTGTTAATTTTCCTTCTGATTTTGTGTTTTCATTTTTCTTATGTTGCTGCTTTTTCCCAATTATTTTGTTCATTTTAAGTCAAATTGCAGTTTGTACTATAAATTTACTGCCACCTTGGTCCTGTCCAGTGTAGTGGACGCCATGTATGAAAGGATTAACAGTACTTTCTTGGTTGTGAGTATGTGCAGTGCAGTGAGACCAGGATTTTTGGAACAATACAGACGAATAGAAAACCAGACAAGAAGAGCAACAAGTCAAAGAGGTTGAAAGTTCCCACTAAAATTTAATATTGAATGTAAATGAATGATAGGATTGCTTTACAGGCGGATATTAACAAATAATTAAGTCGAATACCTGGCCAGCAGAGTGGAATTCTCATGTTGGACAGAGAAGATTGCTTTTCCAAGCTGCTGAATCAGCTCACTGTAATAACTTTGGACCGAGTGGAAGAATAAAGAAGCTGGGAATTCTGGGAGCTTGAACACCTTTGCAGGTTTAGCAGGCGTCCTCATTGCTTTGAGAAATAAACGTACGACAAAACAAAGATCTTAATTTTTTACTCACCTCTAGTTATGCATCAACACATAATGAAAATATTATAAGTTTAACAATAACTTGCTAAATATATTAAGATTACATCTGTAACAGTTTCCCTGCTGTACGTAACCTACTCTTCTAAATGCTTTGTCTCAAAACGGTGAGAAAAAAATGATAAATGTAATGAAATGAGAATGAGATTAAAGTGTGCTCTTTGGTATATAAACCTTCTACGCTCCTGCAGTCTCACCGGGGTCAGACATCATGATCCTGGTCAGCAGTGTGTTTCTCTGAAAGCTGATCGTCTGGTCGTCTCCGAGGTTGGGGAGGCTCATCCCTAACCTCTTACTCAGCCTGCTCTCTGTGACTGAGCTCTTTCTGCGGGCTTGAATCTCCTGCATGGTGGGTCTACGTGACACATCAAACATGGCCTTCGTCCTGGAGGTCACAGAACAATTTATTTATTATTTTACAGGACATCTCTTTATTAATACATTTCATAAATACTTCTCATATTTCACTTCTCTGTGCACCTATGACTTCCCTGCTGGTGAGGAACAAAGCATCAAGGACAATGAGAAAAGATATAGGATCTTTGGACTTAAATTGTAGCTGTCCGTTTCATTTCAGATGCAGAATTAAAAATCACTGTTCTGCATGGACAAACATCAACAGACTGAATTTCATGAAGCCGTTTCAGTTGTGCTAGATGCAGACAGATGTGGTAAAACAAGTGTTTTATAATGTCATCAGTTCTCTTACATAACTGTAGATAACTTACTTCTGCATTTCAGAACGAGTGCTGAGCTCCATGCGTGCAAAATTGTCCATTTTCCTATTGAGACGATCCTTAAGGAAGGAATGGAAGATGTGCGTCTCCAGGACCTAAAATACAGCCACAGTTATTTGAAGATGATGCATGTCCTCGAAAACAAGTTGTCCACCGTGCATTGTAGCCAGAAACAAATGCCAAACATCACTCCCCTTAATGTTCGTTCCTAGTACAGGACAGTTTTGAACTGGAGTAAGAAGAATCCCCTGCACAGTCTTGAAATCAACAGTGACATTGACCATTTTCTTCAAGCCAAGTTCGGTTAATTTGATTCCAGGGACTTTTAGAGATACAGAGTCAAATGTTAAGACAGACACAGCTCTCAACTATACCCACCCCCAACTTCATTTGGACTGAGAAAATGAAGGTCCTAGGTAGTCTATGTAAGAGGAAATGGGTGTTCACCTTCTTGTAAAACAGCTGCTCAGCTGGTTCTCTGGTCTTCAAGAACTCTCCACTGTTAAACACTCTGTGTTCAAAGTTCAGATGGCTACTAACGTCCCTGTTACAAACATACATGTATACACGAACACGTAATCATCCATTTACATCTCATTTCATCAGTGCTGATACATCATTCACAATGCAAGTACCTGAAGATGTTGACGATCAGTTCCAGTGTGATCCTCTGGATGTCATGGTTCAGGCTGAATTGCCACGCTCGTCTTTGTGCCCGCTGTTCACTGATGTCAGTGCAGCTTGCGTGATGGCACTGATCCAGGTCAAAATGTAACTGTAAGGACAGACACCTACAGTGCAGAGCACAATCACTGTATGAACAAATAAAACACCTCAGTTTTATGTTTGGTCTGATATGTTTGGCTGAACAGTGCAAACCTCTGTGTGAAACAGTCGGCAGCAGCTGGAGGAATATCTGGGAGGTCAATGGTCTCAGAGCAAGAAGTAGATACATTTCCATTATCAATGTCTATTAGGATCAAGTCCTCTGTTTCCTGGATAAAAGATATTTATTATAGTATGTAACTTTTTAGTCTGGTCTGTCAGTATTTGACAAGTTTGAAGGCGAAGTAGTGATGCTACTTAAAATTTTGCATGTTTTTTTTAGAAATTCACCATCCCATTAATGAAACTTTTCAGTACAGAATAATATTCTTATACAATATGAAGACTAGCTCATGTTGAACTTACAGAAGCAACCTCTTCAAAGTGGCTGAGGTGGCAGCCCATGAGGAAAGCAGTTGGAGCCATGAGAAAATCCAACATGCCTCGGGGCAGGACAGGAACGTAAGGCTGCTGCCACGACAGAGGCTGGAATGAAGATGAAGGAACTCAGCAAAGAGGGAAAGATAAAAGGATGGCTTGATGATAGACGAAAACTGCATAATTCTATATGTGTTATTTATACAGCTGATTTTGAAACTGACCTGCAGAAAAAGTAATAAGCTCTCTGCCACTAGTGTGAGTCGAGCCCAATCAGCAGAAAATAAGACCACCCGCTGCTCCTGGAGAAGACATGACAGCACCTGCACAGATGCAAACAGTGAGAGAGAAGCCGCGGCATCACAAACACAACAGGTGTGTGTCCTACTGTACCTGCAGCAGCCGCTGTGGCCTGAAGCAGAGAAACGGCAAGTGCAAGTCTAAATCTACAGGAGGGTGATCTTTGTCTTCTCCAGATGGTAATATGATCATCAGAGGCCGCAAGTTGAACATCTGAAAGAACACACATTAAAGTTGGTTTTATGCAGCACGTTTTTTTGTGGTATAATTAATATGTTCATTATATAATAACCACACAAACACAGATGGACCCGCATATATGTAACGTGTCGAAGCATTTAGAATTTTAATGGAAATGACATTTTTGTCTATACCAAGGTTACGTTTTCGTCAGCATTACGGTAGTTTATTTATTTATCTGTTTGCATGTTTGTTCACAACCTAACAAAAAATTATGCATGGATTTGGATGAAATTTTCAAGATAGGCCAGAAATGACATAAGGGCCGATGGATTTGATTCTGGGAGTGAGGGATTATCATCTGGATCCAGAAGATTTTTAAAGAATTCTTCACCATTGTAAGATTCAGCCATATTCAGCATTTGTCCTTGTAATGCCACAAATAACACCCAGAAAATTTAGCCACAAAACATAACCAGGCCAAAAAGTTTGATCCAGATATGAACAATATTTTGGATAGGATTAGTGATCCAGAATGCTTATAGGGGTTGAGAAAAAATAGCTACTGTAATGTAGTAAATAAAGCTATAGATATGAAACTGACACCAAACTGTAGTGGAAAATCTGCTGATTCAGTCATGTGCCCACAGATTTGTTGCATCTTCAACATCTACAGAGCTACATTCAGAAGAAAACCACCATGATAGAAATATTATTTTCATGAATAACTATTGAACTTAACGATATGTGTGTGATTCCAAATGCCAACAGTCGGCTTCATGGTCAAAGAATCCAATAATGAGGGTTAAATAAATGAAAGAATATTAAATTGTTTATGTAATATACTCTTTTTAAGAAAGGGCAGTGAACTTATTTTGTTCATTTTAATTTAATGTTGTGAAAGCAAATGGATGCACACTACGGAATCAGAAACCAATAAATGAAAATGAACAAAAAATAAACCACATAATCGACAAATTGAACACAAATGAACAAAATTATTCCACCGAATGAACAAATTAACAATGAAAAACAAAATAATGAATGTGAACAAAATGATTGAGAAAATCAAACCTACAATATTCATAAGAAAGCAAGCTGGGAAGCCTAATAAAATGGTTCCCAAGGCAGCATGAGATAACATGATAATTTACCAAATGTAATTGTCCAGGAGGTGGAATAGGCACCAAAGACAGTTTGGCTGCAAACTCCTTCACTTTTTCCTCCAAGTCTGATAATCGACATGTTTTCATCTGACTTACATAACTGAGGAAGAAGAGAAGAAAAAGGAAGTAGATGATATCCATACATCATCAATGACATAACAGTGTATGTGTGAGGGAAAACATCTGAAAAAAAAAGCATTTTGATTTAAAAGAAATGCACAAATTGCCATTAATTGTTGACTAGTGTCTCTCACCATGACAGACAGTCTTTCAGTGCTGTGAAGTACGGATACTTAGATATGACACAGAAACTGTAGGCAGAGAAAAGCTTAGAAAACTTGGAGCAGCCAGATCCGTTCTGATAGAGAGACATCCCATCCTGGAAAAAAACAAAGAACATCCAACTGCGCTGTTAATTTGAGGCCATGGTATTTTTAAATTTGTCCATAGCTTTTAAATGTCGAAATGCTTTTTACTGACACACGTTACGGTGTCTGACCCGACACTATGACATGCATACCATTATGGGTCTGTAACACTGCATTACAGCTCCATGTGTCTTGTTGCCAAACACGTCGGTGAAAACAAGGAAGTGAAACTTTTCATCTCTCTGTTCATTGGTTACTTGAAGCCCACCTGGTAAAAAGAAACATACGTAAAATATGTTACACTTACTGTGGGTTAATTTTCACTGCCATATCCATGTTCAAGCACTGTTTCTCAATAAATAAAGTTATTTGTTGTTAAAATCATCTCCACGCCTTTGTCACTACTCGGCAGGATTACCCCAACGCCCTCCGGCTTGGTCTTAGTCGGTCTTCTAGTTGACATCTCCAGATACTGCACATCTTTTAACTGGAGCACAATTCCCCTAGTTTAGCTGCACTCCATTAACAGCCTGTCTGTTTTAATATTCTATTATATGTTTTTAAATCTCTGAATGGCCTTGCTGAGCTGCTTTTTTTGTACACACTCCTGGCAGCTCCTTCAGGTCAGCTGACCAGCTGCTCCTGGATGTGCCAAGGACAAAGTGTAAGCTCAGAGGTCCTGGAGCTAGTTTGTGGCCTGGTCTCTCCACTTGTAAGTCCCTTCTAAAGACCCACCAGTGCTCCATGGTGTTTCCAGTATGCAGAGTTGATTTCATTTGGTGTAATTTGTTTTATTATATTTATTCTATTGTGGTATGCTGTTTGTACTTGTTTAATTGTTTTTTTTTTTTTGCTTTTTATTATTTTAAAATCGTGTTTAATGCCATTTGCATTTCCTGTTTGTATCCTATTTGCTTTATCTGTTCCAATGTACAGCTCCTTGGCCTATTGGAGGTTAATGAGCTTTATAAATAAAGTTAGTATGGTAAGACGGTAATAAATATCAGTACAGATTATTGTTTTATTACATTTATAAAGAAGGCAAATACCAGGGAAGCAGAACTGAGGTAAAGCCATGAGGTCGATTTCTTTAGGAACAGCAACATCTTCACTTGTTCTCGGTTCTGGTCCACCTCTACCTGTAAACACAAAACACTACATAAATCCAAACAACACTAGAGATTTATGCCAATCACTGACATTTATTGACAAAATGAAGTGTGTTTGCAGTTCACTATTCATGTCAAACTAACATGATGTTACACATGAAAAGAGGCAGCAGACCTTGAATCGGAGATGCTCCAGCTGAAGAAGCCTGTTCTCTCCTCTTCCTGAGAAAAGAGCGGCGCCTCCTCCCGTGAGAACGCAGTACCTCAGCGTCGACGTGCGCCGTTCTGCTGATGAACGGAGGAGCCAGGACAAGCAGAACCTCCGGCTCCAAAGGCACACGGCGGTCTGGAGTCCCATTAGTGTTAACAGCCTGCTGAGATGGAACAGAACCGTCAGGAAGGACTTCCTTTTTCTGTTCTTTTCTTTTTATTAAATGATTTCAGGTTCAGTCCTGTGTGTTGTGTTTCAGTAATAAATATTAATAATAACTAGGTCTGTATTCTATATTTTGTTGAATTGTGTACATTTGCTCTAATGTTTCCAGATGTCAGTGGTGTCATAAACTGTTAACGAAGGTTTAATGTTACTTGCACCTATTTCACAAAAATAAAAGGGCATGTAAATGTACATCACTTTAGAGCTGGGTGATTAATTGATAGTCACAATTACTATGATTTTTTTAAAATATTGCAATGTCTAATGATGATTATTTATCACAATCAGCATTTTTTGTCTCTGTAATGGCTGTGATGATTTTGATTCAGTGCTGTGAAAGTCAGCACATTACATTAAATCAAAATAAATCAAATAATCACATTTTTAGTAATCACAAAATTAGAGGTTTTACAATGTTTCAGTGTTAAAACATGTTTTGGTGTTTTGTGTCATTGTGTATGTCTTTTATGGATTTGGTCTCTTTATCTTTTCCATCCACCCATCATCATCTATACATTCACCCATCCATCCATCCAACCACTCACCCAACCATCCATCCTACCAGCCAACCACCTATCCATCCATCCATCCATCCATCCACCCATGCATCCATCCACCCATCGATCTAGGACATTTACTTGATGGAATGCATACACCGACACGTAAAACTAATGAATCTGATAATGAACTGGATCAGCACCAAAATATGTAAGACACCAACCTGGAAATGTCCTTCCTGTTTTATACAGCAAATGTCAGAAATCATCTCTTGTGAAATGTTTTGATTTTGTATTTTTAAGTTTCATCTAATTTGACCTTTATTTTCTTTCTATAGTTGAATCTATTTCTAATAACAACTATTACCATGAGAAGTGATCATCCTAATACATTTTCAAATTATTTATTTTGAGGAGAATACCTGGTAGATCTCTCGGAGTTTCTCACTGGATGCTCCGACCACCACACAGGCTTCGAGCAGAGAAGGAGGCAGATGGTCCCCCATCTCTGAAAACCAGTCCAGGATTCAGGTGGACCAGCAGAAACCTGGACTCTCAGACCTGCTAGATGACAACACCAGTGAGCTCAGAAAAAAGCAACAGCCAGGCCAAGCAGACAGAAAGGCTTTTGTTTCTCTCATCGATCATCTACACCAGGGGTGTCCAACCATTGCCAGAAAGGGCCGAGACACTGCAGGTTTTCTTTCCAGACACTCACTAAAGCAGGTGTTTTCACTGAACTGCAATCAGTGGG
>JAQQAE010016905.1:0-11631 GCA_029823295.1 Pseudamia nigra
GTTGTTAACCCGGGCCTCGACCGATCCGGTTTGGAAGTCATATGAATGATTCGCATGTTTGATTTGGCATAGGTTTTGCGTCAGATGCCTTCCTGACACAACCTTCTGCATTTATCCGGGCTTGGGACCAGCGTAAGAAAGAGCACTGGCTTGTGCCCCCCCTCACGGCTGCATTAATATTTAAATCTCTCATTATGAAAAAATAGGACTTCGTGATCCATTAAAGCAGCCCACTATTATTGGCTTCCCATACAAAGTATTAAGGTGGAGTCATATATTTTCCAGGTTGTTTAAACCTTTGTCACCGAATGTGTCGCTGGCGACACACCTGTGCGCCACCCACACAGCGAGGCAGGGAGGGCGCCGCTGGCGGGCTACCGCCTCCAGCGTCAAGCACCTGGCCACCCGGCTGCCAGCGAACCGCTCCAGGGACAGTGCCCGGTGGGGGAGACCGACTGGGGTGGGACACAGGCCAAACAGCAACGCAGGCGTCCCAAGGCAAGTCCAGGGAGGATAGAAACCTCCCGCGGAGCAGAGGGGCAAAAGCTTTCTCGATCTTGATTTTCAGTATGAATACAGACCATGACACCGGGGCCTCCACGGGAGGTTTCTGTCCTCCCTGAGCTTGCCCCAGGACACCTGCATCACCGCCTGACATGTGTCCCACTCCAGTCAAACTCCCCACTCGACACCATCCCCGGAGCAGGTTCCCGGTAGCCGGGCAGCCAGGCGCCCGACACCACAAGCGTGTCCCGCCAGCGGCACCCCCCCCGAATAATCGACGCGCAGATGTGTTGGCGCCGACACACTCGATGACAAAGGGTTAACATGAAGGGTGCTTTCACACCAGTTAGTCCGGTACAGTGGTTTGATTGGACCCACAAGTTGTTACAATGTTTCAGTTCTCAACTAGTTCGGTTCACATTCACACAGCGTTTTTGCAAACGAACAAACCAACCACTATATCCCGCCACTCATGTGGCGGCGATGTTTACAAAATACTGTGCTTTGGGTGACATAACTGAGAGCTGATTGGCACAGCATTTGTTGAGGGAAAAATCCAGCAGACGAAAATATCAGATTTAGTTTTATTTTGGAATAATGAATGGTACTTACTTGTTTTTGTGGCGATATATTATTATCATCATTTGTTTGTGGAAAAGCACAAATACTGCTGTTGTTCCAGCATGAAAATTGTATTTGGGTCGAAAATACTGTGCGCTTCTTTTTTGCACGGAGAAGGCGTATCAAAAGACTCTGACAGAGAAGTTTACAAGCTTGAAATGTACATTACAGCTTGCTACGGAAGCCTCTGTAGACCAAAAAGTGCTACATTACAGACAGCTGGACCGAACCGAGTCCGGTCAGCATTCTCACCATCAGCAAAATGCACCGGAGAGCGGATGGAGGCGTACCGAACTGTACCGAGACCACCTAGAAAAGGTGGTCTCTGTTCTTGAGTCCGGACCAAATCAAACTGGTCTGCTTTTACACCAGCCCAAACAAACCAAACTTGCAGGTGTTCCGGACTCTGGTCTGCTGGAAGCTGACCAAATGCCGTAGGTGTGAAAGCACTGTAAGTCATCCTGCACTCTACCACCCAATTCATTGTTGATATACAAGGCAATGCCCCCCAAACTATTTCTGTCTTCCCTATATATATTGTATCCATCAATGTCCAGTCTGTGACTCCCAGTGTTAGGGTCCAGATGTGTCTCAGAGAGAGCTAGCACACTTAAATGATTTGTTTTTAATAAGGCCTGATTCACATATAACTTAGACCTTACATGGAAATCCAGAAATGGAACAGGCCATGACATCAGTTGTCAAAACATATCGAGTTGCCACAATACTGGCAGACTATTGAGGATGACCTATTTTTAATAATGCAGGCAAGGATCTTGATTGAACCACTAATTTCTTGTTTTTTAGAACAGCCAGATTGCCTTCCCCTCGGGCAGCTCTCAGGTAAGGTAGAAGGAATCTCTTCTTCTTCCTGACGCAGTCTGAGAAGTTTTCATTGACGTAGATGTTAGTCCTTTTCAGTTTACATGCAGATGAGAGAATCTGTTGCTTGTCCTTGAAGAGTTGTAGTTTTACTACAATCTGCCGGGGTCTCCCTTGCTGTCGGTACAAACTAATGAGGCGAGCTCATTCAATGTCCATCCTATCACTGTGCAGTCCGAGCTTTTTCTGCAGTCAGAGCTGTGCTTTTTGTTCCAACACGTCTCAGGTTTTATCTGCAAACCCATCAACTACAACATTATTCCTTCTCAACCGATTTTCCAAATAATCCATTTGACAGAGTAGCTCCTTCATTTTTTTCTCATGTGACATTCATTTCAGTCTCAAATGTGCTGAGCTTACTTTGAATGCACATCTTCTCCATTTGTAAACAGCAATCTCAATTATACTTACTGCATGTCTTTCAGCATGCTGTCCAGTCTTTTGCTTAGAGCATCTATTATGATTTGAACAAACGACTTGAAATTATTCAGTTGTTGCTGAATCATATCTTTGTAAAACTCACGCTGTTGCTCCAACATAGCATTAGTAATAGCATAGTGTGCTTTTTGTTGAAATTGAACATTACAGCAACTGAATTGGTCCATTAACGGACGTGTATGGGGAACTTGTGGGAGAGAGAAACATGGTTAGTATGTAGTTGTGGACTGTCCGTTGGTAGAACTGGGACATTTTCCCAGTGACAAGTGATAATCTAGCAAAGAGGATGAGTTGATAGACAAGTCAGAAACCATGCAACAAGCGCAACCAGTGATGATTAATTAATATGCTTTGAAAACTATCTTATCATTAAGTAGATCACAGAAGCCTTAAAAAATACTAATTTATTTTGACCTATACAGAGTACCAAAATTATTATAGCAAGAATTACCAAATTTTAATATGTGATAGTTTAGGGTACCTAAGTGTATTGCATTAATTGAAAAAATAAATTAATAAATATAAGACCCACTATCTTGTAACTATGAAATATCTATCTCATAAATATGACTTACAGATCTCATAAATATGACTTAGAAATCTCAAAATTATGAGATATGCCTGTGGTGATTTCAGTTAAAGGTTGTTTACATTATATTTCATGCACACTAACCCAGTGTATGCCATTCTGATAGGTATGGTAAAATGTCAAAACACCAGCTTGGATGGAGCAGATCAGAGTGGAACCTCTACCTGAACAATCCCAATGTTTGAGATCTCTCTGTAGTGTTATATAGTAAAATTAATGCCATCCCCACTAAAAAACATTAATATTTCCCAGTGTCCCAGTCCCAGAAAGAAATAAAAGCAGCTCATATCTAACAGCGCCATATTTCCCATTGTTTGTAGCGTAGAAGGGATTACTGAAAACCTTGACTTTTGTCAAAATTATGAAATAATGTATCTCATAATTATGAGTTACTGTATCTCATAATTACAAATAACCCATAATGAGATACATTATTTTGGAATTATGGGAAAAGTTAAGGCTTTCAGTATCTCGTAATTATCAGAAAAGATCTCATAATTATGAGATATGCAGCCTAAAATATTTTCGTTCAGTAAATGCAATGTGTCGCTGTACCAGGGTACCTCTTGTTTATCAATTGGCTTGACCATGACTTTGACCCTGAAGATCATTTGTGTCTAACATGTTGTACTATATTTCCATGGCGTAGTGAGGTTGAAAATCTCATGGACTAAATAATTTGTTCATTGGCTATGCTGATTCCAAATATGTTGTCAGTAGTTTTTGCCTAGTCCTGCTATCAATCAGACAAACAAACAAACCAATGTGAAAAGATAATGTCGTTTTAAGAAAACTCCTATGCATTATAAAGAGGATGCTGGGTGAATAAATAGCTCTGGTGGAGGTATGTGCTTTCTGAGTGCCCACCAGTTGTATTTTGTAATCTAAGATCAACAAAGTTTGAACAACACAATTTACAACTAATCTAATACCCATTTGTTCACAAACTCAACCATCTGGTGGTTTTGTGTGAAGAGAGTGGCACAGGAAGGAGTAACGTTCCTGACCTGAAATATTAATTCAGTCTGTGCCTGATGAAACTATGTTTTCTGGGACGTGTGAATGCTAAATTTGCAAGGAGAACAAAGTGATCTTATAGGTTTTGTATATTTTTTCAGTTAAAGACAATTATTGGGTGCACCTTTTAACACAGTTTTTTATAGGGCATTGCCATTCAACAGTGTTTGACATGACATGTCCCACAACCCCCCTTTACTTCTCACATTTTCTCCAGAATTGTTTTGTTGCATAGAACAGCTGGTGAATTTTAGAAATGAAAGAATCTCGAGTGTTCAGTATGTAGTGTAGATTTCTCCGTGTCACCTTTGAGTAACCATGAAGTAGACAAGACAGGTACAAATCGATATTTCTAGATGATGGAAAACAAGGGAATATTTCTTGCGGGACAAATCTGAACCATGTACCATAATTCACATGTGCAAGTCTTTTGCTTTGGAGAGCTTTAATTCTCACGTAGCAGGCTGAAGGTAATTTACGGTTATGGCTACTGGCAGAGAACCTTGAAGGAGAAGTTTCTTGTTTTTATCCAAGTCCTGTACTCGTAATGAAAGTGTTGCATGTGTTGCATGATGATATGATTCCATTGCAAGACACATGTGAATGAACTTGGGAGTCAGCAAGATCACTTTTGGGAAGTTGTCATTACATTGATCATTATATACAGTCTACAGGAAAAAAAACATTAATAAGAGACAGGTTCTGGAAATGTTTAAACATAGCTGGATTCAGTATGAATTATACTGTAGGACTGTGCAGTGTTGACAGAGTTATCTCCCTAGTGATTGGTCTAATTATGAAATGCATTAACAATATTTCTGATTGAATGGGAAAATGCATTAAGATATAGATAAATCATGATGTTTCCTTAGGAACATGTTTATATAAAAAAAGATTTTGGCAGTTATGAAAATAGGCTTTTGTTGGCAGCTTAAAATGAAGAAATGCAGCTATGGTTCCTCATTCTGCTTCCCTCCCCTTCCTCCGCTGTAATCCTCCATTCCCTGTGTATCCATTTGGGTCACGGTTCACCACTCTACATATCTATCTTTTAAGAAGGCAAATGAAATATCTGAGGTATCTTCCTCATGTGCACAATTATTTAAAATGGTCTGGATTCTAAAGTGTTAGGGAAGCAGGATTAACTGGAATGGAAAGGAGAAAAAAGAGCAGGAGGACACCGGGAAATAGAAAAGGATGAAATGATGAAATGAAGAAAACTGGGAACATAGAGTGACACCAGCAAGAGAATTCAAAGCTCTCAGCCCCACACTTTGTGAAAGCAAAGAAGATGCAGTGGCTGAGGCTAAGAGCTACAGATAAGTTGGTAATAAGGGCACTACCAGAGCGAATGCGAGGGACGGGAAGAAAGACTGACATGTAGCAGGGGTATTAACTGGAATGATTTAAAATCTTTCACCCTGGAAACACAGGCCATGATACAGTCAAAAAAGATCCATGGCTGGATGCTTATATTGTATCTCAAAGCTAAAGATGACATGGGTGGAGTAGGGTGGAATAATATAAGGTTGAATGTGTAGATGCTTGACTAATGATAAGGGAATAAACGGGTGACTGGACAAATTGATGGATTGGTGGATGAATAATACGCTCAGCCATGCAAAATGATATAGTGACAAATGAATAGATATACCATGTAGAGATGTTTGGAATCAGGAAGGCGTGATGGTACAGTGGGTTAGATCAGACACATGGATACAGTATCACACTAACCATTTAAGATCTTTGACTAGCACGTCTCAACAGAGAGTGATTAATAACAAGAGAAGAGGGTTCAAAACCTGGTTCATTATAGAACATTAATATACTAAAATGTCTGTTTCTGAAAACAGAATTGATGTGGAAGCAGTTATGGTTGTTTGTATGGCAGCATGGACACATGAATAGGATCAGCTACAACACAGGTTGAGTGCTTCCTCACTTCCTGATTAATACAGTAGATGGTGATACTGTCCAATCATCATGATAGACTACAGTCATGAAAAGTTGTTTTGGTGGTGACAGAAATTGACTCTGGAGAATAAATTAGATTTATTCTGCTAATAAATGTTGCTGAATTGTTGTTGAGTCACGGCCAAACTTTTTGGCTATAACTGTGAACAAGAAACCAAACTTAAGCCTGGGATGTCTAAGTCTATTCTTGACTGTAGATGATTGCAATTGTTCATTGAGAAAATGTGTTCTTAATCTGTTGGACTATTTGCTCACTCACTGTTCACAAAGTGGTGAACCTCGCCCCATTCTTGTTTGTAAATGACATAAACGAGCTTATAGGGGATGCTCCTTTTTATAACTAATCATCACACTCACCTGTTTCTAATTAACTTATTCACCTGTGGAATGTTCCAAACAGGTGCTTTTTGAATGTTCCTGACCGTTTCCAGTCTTTTGTTGCTCTTGTCTCTTCTGGACTGTGCAGGCATCAAATTCAAAAATAAATGAAAATTTGCAAAAAAAAAAACCCAAAGTTTTTCAGACTGAATATTGAATATCTTGTCTTTGTAGTGCCTTCAACTGAATATAGATTGAAAAGGATTTCCAAATTATTGTATTCTGTTCTTATTTACCTTTTTTTCTACCCATGTCCCAACTTCAGTGGAACTGGGGATTCTACTTTGAACTACACTGGAAGACACACCAGGATTTTATGACTTGACCGTTGCCTTATCTGACGTTTGACCTTGAAAAATATGTTGCTTGACCATAGCCTTTAGATGATTTACCCAGTTAAAAACTCTGACTTCATCTTCTTTTTTTCTGACAAAAAAGTGTTTATTCAACAAGCCTTTCCAAACCTGAATCTTCATTACACAATCATCTCATAAACAAACACAAGGAGTGGAACACTGTGGTCAAGTGTCTTGTAAAGCAGATAAATAGGGTGTTCTGCTGCAGTCTGTAGAAGTAGATACAGAGCAGGCTGGAGGGACGAAGGAGAGGGAGAGGGATGATGGCAACACGATTAAGAGAAAAGCAAAGATGGAAAAAGGGACGCAGATAGAAAGATGTCTGGAGGAGGAACTGTTTGCTGTCAACTGAAGCTTAGTCATTACTGAAACACTGCAACTACTTCCTGGCAGCCACTGCTCTATGTATTTATCTTTCCACCAATCACTCACTGAGTTTCTTCATCACATGGGTCACTCTTTCATGGCAGACTTGAGTTACTGTTGCTCTGAGACAAGGTTTCCTTGCCTGTTTGGCTTTGAATTTGTGATCTGTGACATTTTTATATATCTACAAATGTCTGTTTTGTTGGTTTCCATCCTCATCTGATATAACTTAATAGTCACACAGCTTAAAGCTGTGCTTAAATTTCTGGAAAAGATTACTACCCCAGGCAGTTAGTGAGTTATGCCATATATAACAAATATTACTTGTCCGATTATTATGAGGTTTACATTTCCTTTGTGGGTATTTGTAGGTGAGTATGTGTGTATGCATGCAGTTTACAAGATGCATTATCTCCCTGTGTCAGAATTTCCAGGGTAGAAGTGCAACAATTGTAGTGTCTATTGATTTAAAACAGACCATGAGCCTGACTTTTGCTAATCCGTCACTTTTCATTACTAACATTAGCTATCACTGACTAGTTTCTTTATCTGCTGCACTGTCAAGGGGGACTATAGGGTACGTTTGCACTTGATGAGTTTCATTTGTATTGATAAAAACAAACAATTTGCTAATTGTAACTCAGTTAAAGTCAAAGTACACTGGTTAGATATGTTCTGTCTATTTACAGGAGGACATAATGCTAGTTAATGTAAGCTTCATTAGTGGACTAAGAAGAGACAGCAAGCAAGAAAACCACCTCCAAGGCACCTGAGTGTCTGGATGTGAGCAGTTTATGGATTGTTCATACATGAACCAAGTTGTTATGATGCAAAGCGCTTATTTATGACTGTGACTCTTGAGTAGGGTGTTTAGATGCAAAGGATGGTTTGTGAGCTTGGGTAAATTGCTGTTTTTTTAAGCGTTCAGGAAAGCATGTTCAAGGAAATGGCTTTTTGTAACAGCTGAATGACTACTAACAACTTGAAACTGTGTCATGATGTAGTGAGTACGGACAAACCATTGTACAAAAATGAGCTCCAACATGCACTGCAAAGACAAATACAGGTCAGAAATAATACCAAGACAGTAAAGATACAAACACAGGTCGTGCAACCTTGTTAATCAAAAACAACTGTGTGTGGGGCTGTGAACACTGATGATAACGAAAGCTGATGCACACATTTTAATTGTGACAGGGCCTCACATAAATTAAATCTAATTGCAAATAAGAATAACTTCTGCTGTTGGATTTGCCTTGTTTAAGCAAACTTACATCATCAAAGTTGTCTGAGGTATAAAATAAGCTGACTGTACTTTGGAAGACACCTATCAATTTTGTTTGATCAGCTTTGTTGTGCCAAAACAGATCCAATCAGTGTGTTCCAGAAGCGGAGCCACTGACACTGTTGATAAAGTTTCAATTGTCAAATTCACTAATAGGGCCTTTTGGGACTGACTGCAGATCTGTTGAGTGAAACTATCCACCCATCACCAGACCAGAAAATGAATTATGCAAAAATAACAAATGACTTGTAGGTATACATGCATTTTACTTCACTTTTAGGGGAAAAAAATCAGTCAGTCATTTAAGGTCTTCATGTGCAGTGTGAAAGAAAACAAGTGAAAAAGAACTGCAGAGTGTCTGAGTACAGTGAGAAACAAGAACTGTGGAAATGCTCTCTTTTGGTTCACTCATAATGTTGCTGTAGTGTCTTGTCGGTGACAGCTGGACTTTTCAGCACCTGCAGAGAAATGCCATGACAGATCAACAACAGAGCAACTGAGAGTAAGGGAAGGGTTTGCACAACAGCAGACATTTTTTGGTCATCCATTACTACAAGAAGCAGGTAAATCCATGAATTTAGCAAATAAATGAAATATGACCAGGGTGACACAGTGGTGCAGTAGCACCAGTGCCTCACAGCAAGAAGAAATTCCTGGGTTTGAACCTAAAGCTGGGTAGCGGGTGCCTTTCTGTGTGGAGTCTGCAACTGTGTCTCAATTCAGGGGTTGCAGCCGACGTCGGCCGTATTTTTCAGCTGTTGACTTCATAGCTGAGCGCGAAGGCTGTCCCACTTCAACGGCTCCTTCATACTGTACTGTATGTGGCCGACGAATGCAATCATCAGGCGGAAAATGAAGGACACAACTGATGTATCCTTCGTGGCCTTCCATATCCCAGAAGTACTGCTGAATCAGGGAGCTATGAGGAATACACAATTAAATAAGATAGAGCATTTCCAATTTATGATTAACATTAAAAAGCAAAATAACCACAAATGTGAGTGAAAAATCCTCCATCTCAAAGCAGCAGCTGGTTGGCCTATGTCATTACCTAAGGGTAAGAGCAGCTGTGCTGATTTAGACAAATTGCCCAGCCTCCGTGGGCTAGACCGTCCCATTTAACAACCATTAGGTGTAGCCTTCGCAGACCACGAAGACTGCAGCTCACGTCGGCTGTAGTCTTTGTGGCCAAGATTGGCTGCAATCCTTGAATTGGGACACAGCTTGCATGTTTTTCCTGTGTCCGCATGGGTTCTCTCTGAGCACTCTGGTTTCCTCCCACAACCAAAAACTTGGTTTTTGGTTTTGGGAGGTCACTCTAAATTGTCCATAGGTATGAGTGTGAGTGTGAGTGTTGTCTCTCTCTATATGTCAGCTCTGTGATGAATTTGCAACTCATCCACAATGTACCCTGCCTTTGCCCCAAGTCAGCTGGGATAGTTTCCAGCACCTTCCCAGACCCTTGTGAGGATTAAGTAGAAAATGAGTGAATGAATGACTTGACCAAAAATGCTCTTTGTTAATCAACTGGTAAATAAGACAATTAATAAATTAAAAAAGAAAACATGTTAATTTAATAGAATATTGGATTCTCTAGAAATTGTATACAACATATTATTTTAATGCAGGGGGGCCAAAACGTCAGTTGTGATCGACCAGTTGAATGGCATCTGCCAGTTGAATGCGACCTACTGGTTGGACGCAAAGGTAGTGTGCGTAAATTGTATGACATTAAAAAAGTAGAAGTCAGCCTATAAACAGTCCTCACTATGAATTGTGTCACTTGATTGATGTACGGGGCAGGCAGTCTTACATCTGACCTTTTCTGACACGAGTCACCTTGCATGCACATACAACGGTGCTAAGTGCTGCAAAATTCTAGCAAGTTAGCGAGTTGCCTAGTTAGCCTGCAATTTATTTCTTTTAAACTTAGGAAAGGGCATAAAAATAGTAGGGGAGCTGGACCAAGAAAGAAGCCAAAAAATTACTACTTCCTTATCGAGTGAGAGGAGGACTTTTTTTCACTATGTCATTGTTGAAGTGAGTTTGCCTCATCTACCATCGCTATGCCAAAGAAGGGAAATGTGGAGTGGCATTTTTGGACTGTACAAAAAAACCCATGACACTGACTTCCCTCTGAAAAGTGAGCTAAGAAGGAGAACAGTGAAGGAACTAAAATCCCAGTTGTCCAGATAGTCATTTTTCTCACAGCTAATTCCATGTGAGTCACTTCATCATTAAGAACAAGAAATTCTTTCAAAATGGAGAGATTTTAAAAGGGGCATTTGTTGAAGCAGCTGACTCATTGTTCCAAGACTTTAAAAACAAACCAGAAATACTATCTTTGAGCAAAGCTCTCCAGCTATCAAGAAGTACAGTTACATGATGCAGTGAAACCATGGCCAAGGATTTGACCCAGCAACTTTGGAAAGACATCACAGATTGCGAGTGTTTCTCACTGCAGTTGGACGAGTCTACAGATGTGAGTGACACAGCCCAGTTATGCATTTTTATTTGGATGGTCTTTACTGATATGGCTGCAAAAGAGGAGCTGTTACAGTACTGCCCATGAAAGAACACACTCGAGGAGAGGACATATTTCAGTCTTTCAAAACTATTGAGAAAACCCTGTTCCCAGTGTACAAATTGGTGTCTGTCACCACGGACGGAGTGCCTGCAATGGATAATGAGGCTGTTTCACTCACATCAAAAATTGCAACACTGTTTCACCTGAACTCTTCTGAAGTGGAGGATGAGATTTTGACACTATGAGCTGACATTCAGCTGAAGTCCAGAGCTCATGGACAGTTCTGGAACTGGAAAAGTACCCCAACATGAGGAAATGTGCTACCTCCTTGACTGCATCATTCAGCTCCACTTATTTATGTGAGTCATCCTTTTCCCACATGAAGATCATTCAGTCCGAGTACCGTTCCACCATGAGTGATGATCATTTGGAAGTGTGCTTGAGGCTGTTCTATCAGCAGCTACTGTCCGGACTATGCATCCCTGGCTGATGGCATTCAGTGCAAGTCATCAGAGTAAGATAATGACAAAAAATGTATAGAGTTTTATTGTGCTTTATGGGTTCATGCAGTTGTGCAAGGTACACAAACATGTGTATATTTTACATACTGTATAAAGAATTCTCAATATATTTATAAATAGATGTATGTTTTGCATTTTGGAGTAGGTGGTAGATTGTTTTGACTTGGTCCTTT
>JAQQAE010016907.1:0-11630 GCA_029823295.1 Pseudamia nigra
CACAGCCACATCCCCAGTTATAAGAGGGTGTGCACACTTGTGCAACCTCATTATCGCAGTTATTTATTTTTAATTCAGTTTTAAGGTTTCAGTTTGTTTTTCAATTGCGTTGTAGAGGTTATAGGTCACCTTTAAAGGTGGAAAAAGTTGTGAATTTATTTATCTTGGTGTCACCTTTTTACCTCACAAAAACCTGGCATTTGAACAGCAGTGTGTGAGATCCACTGTATACAGTATCTACTTATTTACCTTCTGGGTTTTTAAGGACATCTGAAAGGCAGCTGAGCCCAGGTGTCCATGTAAACACCTAGGGTCCATTACCTTATGTTATTTACACTTGAGTAGGAAGCATTTTGGTAGAAAGCCCTACTTACATGCAGTTAATGCTGTGAAAGGTGATATTTTACTCCAAAACCTGATTTTTTTAATTTTATTTTTTATTTTTACCCCTAACCGTCAGAGACTTAAATGGCTGGCTACAGCACAGTCACAAACCTTTCAAGTTTGCTGTTACTTATTTGTAAAATCAATAATTTTTCAACAATGCAAATGATAAGCTGGCATGTTAACTATTCAACCTTATGATATGAACCGCTAGAACATGTTTGAAAGGCAAAATAAATATGGGACATTAAGGCACCCTTAGATCTCTTCTACCTAGCTCTTAAAGGGTCACACCTAACCAGTCAGTTTTGGTGACTAAACTTGAGTAGTTTGTTGGATAATTTAAAAAAATATTACTAAAAATGAGAGAAGACAATATCTTATACTATATGCAAGGATCAGATCCTGTGACCATAGCAACACCAAGCTGAATGTACTTTAACGTTTTCATGCATGGTGTCCACTACACTGCCCTACAAAGGCAAACTGACAGTAATGAGGTGACATTACATTTACAGTAATTACAAAGTTAAAAGCAAAGTGAAATGCAAAAAGTCGGTGAGTATTTTGACTTACAATGAAAAAAGCAGAAACGAGAAGCAAAAGGTATGACATAGCATCGAAATTGAATAAAAGTGAGCAAAATCAGAAGAAAAATGAACAAAACCATCACAAAATTTGGAGGAGACGCTGCCTGGAGATGGCTCCGCTTCTTCACCCTTCCCCCACTTTTCATCAACACTGATAAGTGTTCGAGCTGAACTTTCTAATGGACATGTTGCCGCCGTGATAATATCATGGAACTTAACATCCGACTAGATGCCTTGAGGAAGGATTCTTGACTGATGTCAAGGTGAACTTTTTATGGACATGTGTCGCCATGATAACCATCATGGAACCTAACACCCAGACAATATGCACTGAGAAAGGATTCTTGACCTTCCTATCAGAACTGATACGACACAATGCATCCATTGATCATATGCACAGTTACATACACACCCCAACTCTCTCTGACCTTTTGCTTTGGTAATGTGCAGCAACATGTCTGCTAACTGTGCATATGAGTTTTTTTTCTATGTGACCATAACTTCACTTCCTAAGGAGCCTTATTCTGGAAACTGTTTTTTTTTACTCTTTCCTTTCATACCCCCCTCACCCCCCAACCCCTTTTTGTTTTCACCCAACTGCTGAAGCGAGTGTGCGCACGTTTGCTGCGGCCCCCTCCCCCTCGGTGGGAGGAAATGTAATTTCATTGTTGTTGGAAACATTTGACCATGACAATAAAGGCATTCTGATTTTGAAAATGAAGAAAAAGGGAACAAAATCAGAAGATAGATGATTAAATAAGAAGCACAATGAACAAACCAATCAGTAAAATAAGCCAGATGGAAAAAGAAGAAAAATTAACAAAAATAAACCAAATGGTCAAGAAGATGCTTTATAAAAGAAAAAAACAACAAAAGCCAAAACTTTGCAGTGTTTTTTCTCTATTTCACAGAGTTGCTAGTGTCATTATTCACATATATTAAAGCCCCATTATTTAAAATGGCAAGCTTTATTTGGCCTTGTATACACAATTATAGTACACAAATAAGATACAAATTGCTTGGTTGAGTCAAATTTGTTTTTATACATTATCAAATAGTAACTTAAGCATAATTAGGATGGTGTTTCACTGAACTGACCTGCCCCAATGCACTGAATTTAGATATTTTCAACCACTACCTGCTCAAAATAAGCGACAGTATTTTAAAGTACCACAAGGTACCTCAAAATGTCATATCCCCTGTTGTTTAATAATTGATGCATTAAGTCCTGTGAAACATGATTATGGGTGTGGGTGTATAGGACATCTGCTACTGTGTGACTATTTGCACCCAGGTGCGAATGGACACTCCCAAACTGAAACCCTCTCTGATTCTGAAGTCAGATATTTGATAAGAAATGCTGTAAGTATCTGAAAGGTGTGGACGTTTGTAAATTCAAAGAGACCCACTGGTTCATTACTTTACCCCAAAATCATACAACAATTACTCTTGCCACTTTTGGTACTATCAAGATTTGATGTGGCCATGTGTGGCGTTTATGAGGCGGCTCCTCAGAAATACTTTATTAATCCCCAGTGGGGAAATTCACAATTCCTAATTAGCATGATTGGGTTTGATAATTATTGCGATACCAGAATTCCCCCAGAGTCTGTTTAATGACTTTTTGACTCGGTGTGTGTGTTTATGTGAGACTTTGTTTAGGCCCCAGGGTTTTTAAACCATTTTCCTATTAGAGCGAGTAGATGAAAATGATAGACACCTTAATTTGCTGCATCATGGATCCACAATCTGCTTGTTTCTGTTCCTCCTGTGTCTCACACATGTCATGGTGTTGGGGTTTATTTTAAGCTCCTAAATGTCCTTTAGTGAGTGTTTGGTCTGAGTCTGGGTCTATATGTGTATGTGTGTTTTTACACCAATCAATGTTATGGATCCATCTTCTGTCGGTGCAGCTGGCATATACGTATATATATTCATCCAGCTGAGCCACTCAGAGTGTGACCGATTATTTATAGCTGTTCCATTTCTTCTCCCAGTGGATCACTGACAGGCTGTCATTGTTGTTTTTTGTGTCTTTTTGTGTGCTGTGCACGTTGTTTGCATGTGCCAGACATGTTTGTCTCTTCACATTTGATGCAGAAACTGTTGGGCTTTTTCTAAATTCAGCCACTGTCGTCAAGCTTTTACTCCTAAGAAGAAAGATGGCAGTGAGGTGATGTATGGAGCTCTTCATACACATGTTATTATTTGAACATTTGGAGACAGATGGACTCAGGGGGCTACAGCTAACACATTTTTCATTATTGTTCAATTTATCTGTTATTTTGTGAGTAAAGAATTAATTGCTTGCATTATTAGTGACATCTGCAAACAACAAGGAAGGAGGAAAAGAGTTTGTTCCAAACAAGATAAGTATAAAGACAAAGACAGGAATAGACTAAAATACATAATCCAAAATAAATCAATTTGTCAACAGATTACTCATGTCCAAATGCAAAATTTAGCAAGTTTATGCAGTACAGCTACAATATGTCTTTTGAATTATATAACTTCATTATATATGCATTTTGCATTAGACTGTTTAATAGAAATGTCTAATAGAAATGTGCATATAGATTTGTATTAAATTAAAATGACTATATTCAAACAAACAGTGATACTCAAAACTGATCTTTCCTGAACCACAGATAGTACATGATCGACTTGTGTATCCAACACCATAAAATCGACCTGTAGTCACTGGAATTCCGCCGGACTCACATCTGAACATCACCAAATAGCAAAAAACAGAAAGATAACAGATAATCAGGTTCCAGTTGTAGATGTGTTTAAACATCCTATAATTAGTACAGAGGCTGTTATTAAAAATGTCATATTTCAAATTTTGCCTCATAATGTCACATGTCCTCGTTTCAACTGCAAGTTTTACATACCCATCATTTACTGGACCTGTACATTCTGCTCAGTACATGTAAGTGAAATTACATTAGATATTGATCATTGTAATGATTTATTTATTTATTTATGCATTCATTTCGTTTGTTTTGATTTCATGGCAGATTTCATAACATTCAATAGAAATAAATTACATGAGATTAATAACAAACATGGAAGCAGAGGAAAAAAAAACATTTTTCGTCTTTTTGCATGATTTGTCTTTTTGTGTCTTCTACATTGCTTTTGACATTTTGTGTCTATTATAGGATATTTATAACCACAAACAATGGTCTTGTTTCTTCAACTTTGATTCAGGACCAAAAATCAACTTCATTAACTGTGATTTGACATTTATTGAGATTTTTACTGTGAGAACAGTTTTTATTGCTCCGGTCTTTTTTTAACTGACTCAGATTCAAAGCCCGAGAGCTGATGTGAAAGAAAAGTGGTCCGTTTTTCTTGATTAGCTGATTGGTGATCAGTTGTCAAGTTTATTACTGTGTTACTGCTGCGTAGAGTATTTAAATGTTTCATGCTGATGTGAGGTCTTGGATCTGTTGAGCTGACTAATGCTGTATATGACATGCACATTAAATTCATTTTACAATATTTATTGCCATAAGCAAGACACCAAAAGTTCACATAAACCTAAAATATCCTCAGCATTCTAGTCACAGCCCAGCTAGAGCCCACAAAATTACCTCCTATTCCACTATCAGGAATGCTGGGAAAACCCAATACTGCTGTTGAGGCCTAAAAAGAAACTGGCAGTAGATGGGGTGTCTGTACTCTGTCTGCGATTGGAGACAAAGCCTGACAGTCTCAGCAGAGGAGCTGTCGTCTAGTAAGTCAGTCAGTGGTCAATGACGAGCAAGAAGTTGGAAACTGAAATGCACTGTGATGGGTGTCTGCAGGAAACAGGCCAAGAGGAATTAAAAAAGTACTTGCTGGATGGTTTTGTATAAATGATGATAAGTTCATTATCTTAATGGGTTAAATACTGATGTATGCAGAATGCAGTGTCCAGAACCACTGCCACACTCATTGTCATCATCTTTCTCTCTATGTATCTGTCTTCTCTGACACCTTTGACATGTAAATATTTCTCTACAAATAAATATAAAATGCCACTTGTGTTTAAAAATATAAGGTATTACAATCCAAATGACAATAATTTCAAAAGTACAGACTCAAACATCACAGGATCTTGCTTGATTTACCGGACATTTACAGATTCTTAAAAGGTATCAAAATGAATTTTACAAAAGTAAGACCATAAAAGTTGTTCAACGTGTTGCATTTGAATTTGTTAGGTCTTAATTACCGCAGAGATCTGATTTACACATTTTTGCACCTCATGTTTGCCTTTTATGTTTAGAAATGAACTTACCTGCTGGAAATGTAGATTTGTTCATTTGGTGAAATATTTACCTCCTCCAAGGCGTGTGGTTTTCCTTCTGTCGACCGGACTGGAAATTTAGTTTGAAGACGTTTCGCTACCAATCCGGGAAGCTTCTTCTGTTCCAGAACTGAAGCTTCTTCAGTTCTGCCTTTGATACCATGACCTGGATGACTGAGAATCTGCACAGACATCTTACCTCCTCCAAGGAGGTTATGGTTTTGCATTAGTTTATTTATTGATTTATCTGTGTTTGTTTGTTCACAACGTAACCCAAAAAGTTTTAAAATGATTTGAAACAAATTTTTGGGATAGGTCAGAAATGGCACAAGGACCAGTTGTTTAGATTCTGGGAGTGATCTGGATTATCGTCTGAATCCAGAAGATTTTTAAAGGATTTTTCACTATTGTGAGATATGGCCAAATTCAACATTTGTCCTTGTAACGCCGCAAATAACACCCAGAAAATTTAGCCAAAAAAAAACATAGAATAACACCATAATAGATTCTATCAAACCACAAAGTTTGCTGTGGATATGGTGTATTCTGGATATCGTGATCCAGAATACTTATATTTACAGGGGTTGAGGAAAAATTGCTACTGTAAGGTTGTAAATAAAGCTATAGACATGTAACTGCCACCAAATTATAGTGGAAAGTCTGTTGTTTCAGTAATGTGCCCATGGATTTGATATATCTTCAACATTTATGGCGGTAGATCCAGAAGAAAACATTGTGGAAATATTATTTTTCATGAATAATTATTGAACTAATATGGTATGTATGTGATTCCAAATGCTAATGGTGGGTTTTCATGGTCAAAGAATCCAATAATGAGAGTGAAATAAATGTAAGAATATTATTTTTGGGTGCAGTAACACCCAAATGAAATGAACATAGGTTGAAATGATAATTGTAGGTTTTCACTATGAAGACAAACTGAGTTGCCTTTGTGGAGGTCTGCATTCTCTGAGTGCTTTCTAGTTTGTTAGGTTTTTGGTCTGTCATTGTACAGTACTTACACACAATGACATAATCCAACTCTAATGTAAACATAGAAAAAGTGAAAGAAGAATGACCTTAAACCTTTTTATGAAATGGCTGCAATTCTCACACAAATGTGCAGATGCACCATCTGCTGCACCCTCTTGAAGTTAATAATTGGCTTTAACAGCACTCTAATGGGATCTGTCGTTTTATATACATTAACCTCAGTGTCAAGGTCACCTCTAGTAATAAAATGGCCCGTCTGTGTGCTGGCTGCACTGAATCCATCTCTACCCTTTGCTTTATTTACTTCCTGGAAGTTGGGGTTTGTGACGCCTTGAGGCCTGAAACGAAGCCAGAAAATGCTGCTGTCAGCTCTGTGTGTGATTCTGTAGCTCCATAACTACATGTGGTGAAGAGATTACAGCGAGTGTAAGTGGTGGGTGTGGTCCAGATGCATGCTTGAGAGGAGCCATGTGTGAATTGAAGATAGTACAGTAGGTGGTTTTTAGACTATGTGTGTACAGTGTTTGTTCATGGGCACTGTGCATGTCTTTGTGATGTGGCTCTTCACTGTCCTGCAGCTGAGTGTGGCTTGGACTGCTGCTTTGTATGACTGTCTACAGTATGTGTGCATCTTTGTTTCAGCATCCCAAGGGAGTTTCTAGTGCAGTTGTCTGAGTGTGCGGGGGAGTTGATTTGCATCCCATGCAGATTGGAACAGGGTTTAGCATGCGGAGACGTGGACCCACTGCTCCGATACCGCTTGCTCATGGCTTTTTCCACAGCTTAAAGTGATTACCTCCCCACTGAGTCCACATTGTACCTCTGAAAGCCCAAGATTAACACTGGGCAGTGTGACAGAACTTGTGTTTTATGTACAATGCATTATGCAAGAGCAACATGAAACCTGCAGTTTTCAATGCAGTGTTTTCTCAGAGTTATTCACTTGACCTCTTTAAGGTGGAGGCGCAACACTGCAGCTTCATCTCTATTAATCAGCTGTTATGCCTAACTGCCATTATGATCGCAAAGTTAATTCCACTAGAAATTTAAATCCTCAGCCCTCATTCTGTCAGGGAGTTCAAAGATGTTCAAGTGCAGTAGATTCCTTCATTTCATCTAATCTTGAATGACTTTACAGCCGAGATGTCAGTAAAAAAGTAATTAACTGTGCATGAACTTACCTGTCAGAGTTTAGACACCCGCAGAAGTGTGAATCCTGAACAGCAGGATTAACAGCCATAGTTATAAAGATTTATGACGTCTCATCTGCTTGAATAACTCAGTCTGCCCCATCATGATCACTGGACACACTCATTTATCATTTCTATATGTTTTAAAATACATTAAACAGACTGTTGTTGATATGTACAGTATACTTTGTCAGGGCGGTTAGTCTGCTACAGGTGTTTGTTCAGTTCCACATGATTGAGTAGTGTTTGTTGTTTGTGTGGAAGTTTGCAGTTTGCTCCTCTAACAGTCAGTCAGAGTAATGGCTCATTTTAATGCTCCTGTATAGACTGATGACATCAACAGAACACGTTTTGATTTATGTTACTGTATGTCACATTACTGTTTACAGCTTGGGATATATAATTTACATAATATATGCATATGGAACATTTTCTTGAGTGCTATCATATTTGCACACATTTTTCTTTTCATATAAGTTGTTTTTATCAAGGTAATAAATGTTCATTAATGTTTCACTACAACATTAAAACATCTTGCAATGACTCAGCTTTTCATGTACAACATGATCCTTTTTCTGTTAATAAAATATGTTTTTCTCCTTTTCTCTCAAGGATTCGTCCTCAGATGGCCAAGGAGAAAATTGAGGGCTGCCATGTGTGCACGCTGGTCACACCTGGAGAACCACAAGTCCTCCTGGGAAAGGATAAGGCCTTCACCTATGACTTTGTGTTTGACATGGATTCTGAGCAGCACCAAATATACCAGTCCTGTGTGGACAAGCTTATTGAGGGCTGCTTCGATGGCTACAATGCCACAGTGTTCGCATATGGTCAGGTATGACAGACAAGCATTGCATCTGAATGAGAAGAATATAAATGGACATTGTCAAATAAGAACATTTGTATAATAAAATGTAGTTTTATTAATTTGATAGACATTTAAAGGTGTTCTGTGCAGAATATAGCAGAACCTATTTGCAGAAAAGGAATATAATATGCATAATTACATTTACATTAGTATATAATCTTTTCAGAATAGGAGTTACTGTGTTTTTGTTACCTTGAAACCTTAGAATGAGTCACCTGGCTTAGGATGTACAATTTTAAACACTGACTCTGGTACCACTTTCAGACCAACAACCAAGGTCAATACCCGGGTTCATACCAAACCAGTCAACCCTGGTCCTTCCCAGGTCACGGCAATTCAGACAGGACCCGAGAGATGCATACTGATGAACTTTAGGGCTAAGCGGACAACATGTCTGTTTTTCATTGCCTTTAGCTTATTGGTAGTTTGTTTTTGGGGCCGACAGATGCCTCTCTGGATCATCAGCTTTGTTATGTTGGCATACACAACATTGTCCATCACTGTTCTGGTCCACTGCCTTTTTACTTCCTCCTCTCTATGTATGGTGAGGAGCTCCTGGATCTCATAATATTGCCAGATGTACATGCTTTTTGGTCACAGTTCACCACTGATGTATTTGAAAACAAACCTGTTGGCCGCACCTTTTGTTTTTGTTTACAAGCTTGCACCCTCATTTCTGACCAATGCAATTCATAATTCCTGCCTCACCCTGCCCCAGCTGTTAGCAACCTGGATTGCTGTCATTCGCACCTCAACCCTGGTCAAACCCACATTTTGACTGTGGTTTCTGAGTGAGGTCAGCCAATGTTGGTTAACCCTTAATACACAAAATCAACCCGAATTTTACCTAGATTGGAATCTTGGTCTGAAAGGGGTTTTGGATGGATTTGGTGAGCTTAGGGGTATGGAATTGGTTTCAGTCTGCAACTTTATTGCTAGATGCTGCTAAATCCTACACACTATACCATTAATGCTTTCTTAGTAATTATGAGATGTTTTTCTTTATTACTCACTTTAAAATGTGTTGTTTTTTTCAGCTCAAACACACAAACCTTTCTCCCATTTCTGCAGTTTCATCACCTTAAATCCTTATAAATCTGGACCTCTAAATTATACAGATTCTGTACAATGCTGAAAAAAATAAAGAATAAAGAAAAAACACTGAAGGAGGTGTATCCAAACCTTTGACTGGTAGTGTAAATGTTAAGTCATGTGAAGAAACTGTTTTAACTGGTTCAGTTTTAACTGGTTTAACTGGACAAAGTGGCCAGAACAACTGCAGATTATATACGTGTAGCATGTTTGTTGGTTATATGATAAAGGAGACTTACTGATGTGTTTTAGACGGGCTCGGGGAAGACCTACACCATGGGGACAGGCTTTGATGTGAGTCTGAGCCCACAGGAACAAGGCATCATCCCACGAGCTGTTCACCAGCTGTTTGAGGGAATCCAGAGCAGGAGGCAGCGAGCGCAGGACGCCGGAACGCAGGCACCAGAGTTTAAAGTCAGCGCCCAGTTCCTAGAGGTGGGCAACACGATGTTACATGTGAGCTTTTTGAAAGTCAACAACTGTGTTAAAGTAACAGACACACACCTTCAATTTGGCTATTTGCTTTCAGAGTGTTGTTGCTCCACATTAATATACATGTGTTTGTGGTCAGACAGATATTGGATCATATTAAGTCTAACCAGATGGGACAAAATAGGGAGTAGTTGGGATCACCCCCCCGCTTCTACAAACAGGAAGTGACAGCCTGATGACAGATGAGCAGGAATGTCCGCTGCACTTTGTTGGACCTGATTAATGTCGGCCATTAACTCTGACATTATTCCTCATCAGTGTGTGATTGAAAATGGATAAGAACGAAGGAGGACGGGATGCTTGTGTAGGAGTAATCAGAGTAATCAGATAAAATGACGAGTAACCATTTCCTCAAGAGGCTTCTGGCAGGCAAATGTTTTGGTTATCTCTGAGGGTAGATACTTCTATGAATGTAATCAGATTATTTTAATAATCACAATTCAACTCAGAAAATCTTTTTTTTCCTGTCTGCCAGGAGCTCTGTTATTGGTGTCATTCGTAGGTTCTTGGGTCGAAAGGTTATCTCTGTTGACGGTAAACAGATGTGTGTGTGTGAGAGTGTTTGGCATTAGACGGGAACAACTGAGCTTTCAGGTGACCTCTGTGACCTCTGCCCTCACTAGTTCCTGAGGGGGTCATTATTTGACCTCTCAGGCTGTGGAGCTGTGTATAAAACAGACAATCTCATGTAAGAGAAGAACACGTAAACATCCGAACAATACACTCATGGAACAAGCTTGGATCAAGACAAAGCAGCTTGTAACATTCACTTGTAAAGTTTTAAATTATGAAATGACTGATCTTCAGCTTCATGCTTGTGTGTGTCTGCATTTGTGTGGTTCAGCTGTACAATGAAGAGATCCTGGATCTCTTTGATGGAACCAGAGATCCAGAGGGTCGGGGCAGAAAGTCCAACATTAAGATCCATGAGGACGGCAGCGGCAGCATCTACACCACTGGTGTAACATCCAGATTGGTTCACTCAGAAGATGAGGTACGTTCACATATGTACAGTATGTGTAGTGTAGGTCTACTGTAGGGGTGTCAACAGCACCCTCCATCCTTGGATTTCACCAGTTCTTTTTGAATTTGTTATATCTTTGTCTACTATATTTTCTAAAGCTATTTAATTTCTCCTCATTTTTGTTGTTTTAATGGTAAAGACATTATCACCTTATAAAATTACAAGAAAATACAAGTCATGAAGGGGAAAGTGATCCTTTTAAAATCCATTTACTTAAAGGAGACACTTATGTGGTGTTTATTTGGCTTAATTTAAATCTTACACATCCCAAGAATATGTGTTTTTAAATTTCAGCTCAAAATACCACAGGAAACTACGTATTATTCTACTGTGGTATTATACTTTTTTGTATCTCTGTGTTGCACATAATGCACATATTTCCTGTCTGTTGCATGGACACCATTATATAGACTTCTTGGTACATTATCCTAGGAGGTCAGGATTTTCTACAATACACTCCTGATCAAAATTTTAAGACCAATTGAAAAATTGCAAAAATATACATTTTGCACTGTTGGATCTTAAGAAGGTTCTAAGTAGTGCTAAAAAATGCAAAAAGAAGAAATGGGAGTGAGACAAGAAAACATTTTGAGTAAGCAGTTTATTGCAAACAACCATTAAACTGAAATACCGTATTTTCCGCACTATAAGGCGCACCGGATTATAAGGCGCACCATCCAAAAATGTCACATTTTTAATT
>JAQQAE010016908.1:0-11630 GCA_029823295.1 Pseudamia nigra
AAAAAGCTTCTTGGAGCCGGACGATCGGTTCCCCAGTGGCCAAACAGTGGAATTACAACTTAAAGTTACTTCTGCATCGGCCTCATTGAACGGCCCCGGTCGTTGCCCCTTACTTGGAACACTTGGCCCCACCCATATGCCACATAGCCACGCCCACCCACGTGACCTTGATTAAAAAAAACACTCACTTCTGATCAAATGACATTAGTTACTGATGAAAACAATGAACCAAGTGTAGAAAAACAAAAACATCTCAGCAGAACATTACAGAGGTTCTGTTAAGTTCTACAAAGCAGCTGGAATTTACTTAAAAAAATATACATTTTAATCAAATTGTGAAGCGCCTCGAGATAATCGGCGATTATGATTGTTGCCATACAAATAAAGATTGAATTGAATTAATCTAAAATAAGTAATTTTAGTCCAGTGTCGATATCACCTTACGTCACGAGTGTTTTTGATCCCACAAAATGAGAAAGGAATGGGTATTAATTGTGATCAATCGAAATTAATCCAGAGTGACTCTGTGATTAATCAGATTTAAATTTTTAATCGTTTGACAGCCCTATTAAAAAATAAAAATAAAAACGCAGCAGTCACATATGGCTTGAGCCTAATTAAACAAAAAAAAGGAATTTAAAGACAACACGTTACGTTTACCGTTTAAACAAAAAAAAGGAATTTAAAGACAACACGTTACGTTTACCGTTGTAGATGAGTTCAGCAAACTTGACGCCAAGTCCTTGTTTAATTCGTCGCACTTCTTTGTCCATGGTGACTATTTCAATGTCCACATGTGCCTTCAGCAAAATGGTGCCTCCTGGTGTTTCATAAATCCCTGCCAAAACAGACCAAAACGGGAATAAAAACCAACAATAACACCTGGGGGAGGGAAAAAAAGTACATATATTTTATTACATTTTTAACATTCCGTAGAGCATGCAAAAAGGAAAAAAAACAAAACAAAAACAAAACAGAACAAATTACACGGCTCAGCTCAAAAATAAAAAAGGATAAAGCAACGCAGACGCCATATGTATATAATAAAAGTTCTCATGAACATGGCCGACACGTTCACATTGACACAGTCCAGGAAGGGTTTCCAGGTTTTATAACGGCAGGTCGTCGAGTCCAGTGAAATCCTGTGCCACCCACAAATTATTGGGGTTTTATGGGAAACCCATGAAAGTAATATATTCTTTCTCGCACAAAAGGTCATGATGTTAAACAGTTTCTTTTGATGGTTGTTTTGAATGTGATTAGTGGGAAGATTGAGACACCGGGTCGACGTCGAGCTCAATTCTGAACATGTTCTGCAACAATTAACAATGCAAAGTCAGATCTGAGAAAAGTAACGTGTGGGGTTCCACAAGGGTCGGTTCTGGGACCGAAGTTATTTATACTTTATTTAACCCTCGTGTGGTATTTGGGTCAAGTTGACCCTTTGTCATATATTTGTAAAGAGAAAATGTATTGTGTGGGGCAAAAAAACAAACATTGTACAAGAAACAAGTTGAAAATCATATGAAGGAAGACAAAACGAAATAATAAAAAGTAACCATAGCAACACTAACTAATGTAAAATGATGCAACAAGACGAAAACAATGTAAAAGCTGTAACTAGACAAAAACGAAATAAAGTGAAATCACTGTAAAAGCTGCAACAGTTTACAACCAGACCAAAGCAAAAAAAAAAAAAACAGCAATATGATGTAATAAACACGCAACAAGATCAAGATACAGTATAACACAACTAAACCAAAACAACAACATATAAAAAAGATCCAGATGACCAAACAACATAAAAACAACCTGAAAGATGCAACAAGATGAAAACAATGTAACAAGACTGAACACGAAAAAAAAAAAAACATGTAAAGTATTAAACAAGATTAAAACAAACAAAAGAGTGTGAAATATGCAAGAAAACAATAGCGAAACAGACGCCGCAAAACGTAATAAATCAGTTCAAAGTCGCAGCAAGATGTAACAAGATCCCTCATTCAATTCAAGCTTTATTTAACCCTGGTGTGGTATTTGGGTCAAATTGACCCTTTGTCATATATTTGTAATGAGAAAATGTGTCGCGTAGAAAAAAAAAGGAACAAAATCATCACCAAAGCAAACAACAACATTGAAGAAAAAAAAGGTTGAAAATTATCTGCATACTGAACAAAATAACACTCCAGAATGTTAGTCGCACGAGCCAAAAAATACATAATGAAGAAAAAAGCGTGTACAAATCGCTCTGCAGAAGAGGTCGCATTTGTTCGGGGAACGCACTTCAAGGAAGAGACTGGATTCAAGGATGAAGGTATTTTTTGGATCATTCCTCTTCACAAAACATCTCCAGTTCAGTTCGGTTTGATGGTAGTGGAGCATGAAAAATCATCCCACAGATTTTCAATGATATTCAGGTCTGGAGACTGGGGTGAACATTGTAGAACATTGTACTTGTTCCTCTGCATTGAATGCCTGAGTAGATTTTGAGCTGTGTTTTGGGTCGTTTGGAGGCAGATGATTCGCTGTGGCGACCCCTGAAGGGAACAGCCCAAAGGAAAAGAAGAAGTTTGGGTCGTTGTCTTGTTGAAATATCCAGCCCCGGTGTAACTTCAACTTTGTGACTGATTCTTGAACATTATTCTCAAGAATCTGCTGATGTTGAGAGGAATCCATGTGACCCCGAACTTTAAAAAGATTCCCAGTACGAGTACTGTCCACACAGCCCCGCAGCATGATGGAACATCTACCAAATTTTACATATCACCGCTTGTTATAACCATATGACTCAATTTTTGTTTCATCAGTCCACAGCAGCCTATTCCAAAACAAAGTTGGCTTGTCTAAATGTGCTTTTGCATACCGTAAGCGACTCTGTTCGAGGCATGCGTGCAGAAAAGGCTTCTTCCACATCACTCTCCCATACAGCTTTTCCTTATGCAAAGTGCACTGAATTATTGAACGATGCACAGTGACACCGTCTGCAGTGAGATGATGTTATAGGTCTTTGGAGGTGGTCTGTGGGTCGTCGTTGATCGTTCTCACCATCCTTCGCCTTTGCCTCTTGATATTTTTCTTGATTTGACACTTCTGGTCTGAACTGTGACTGTGGTTCTACCATTTCCTCACTATGTTCCTCACAGTGGACACTGACAGCTGAAATCTCTGCCATAGCTTTTTGTAGCCTTCCCCTAAACCATAATGTTGAACAGTCTTTGTTTTCAGGTCATTTGGACGTTGTTTTTATGTCTCCGTGTTGCCACTCCTCAGAGGAGTCAAACAGAAGAACAACTTGAAGTTTGCTACTTTAAATACCTTTTCTCATGATTGGATGCACCTGTTTATGACGTTTAAGGCTTAACAAGTTCACCAAACCACTTTTGTGTTCCAATTAATCAGTGCTAAGTAGTTACAGGTTTTTAAATCAACAAAATGACAAGGGTGCCCAAATTTATGCACTTGTCTAATTTTGTTTTGATGCATATTGTACATTTTCTGTTCATCCAATAAACCTCATTTCACTGCTGAAGTATTACTGTGTCCATCAGTTATTTGACAGATTAAAATAAAATTGCTGATCCAAACACCTGCTGATTTATAAATGAAAATAATAGAAATTGTCAGGGGGCCGAAACTTTTTCATATCACTGTAAGTCACCAATAAACATGGCAAGTTTCAAGTAAACTTTCAAGTTCTAAGTATTGGTTGCGACATGGATTACACAACCAATACCTGCCTGGATTCAAGGCACAGGTTAAAGTCAAATTTTTATATCAGTGCATTATTTTTTAATTTACGTTTTTCAAAACCTCCTGTGATTTACAAACTGGGCTTATACTTTTCACATTATTCAAAGGCAGCACCGTGGTGCCACAGTTAGCACCAGCACCTCACAGCGAGAAGGAGGTCCTGGATTCCTCATGTCCCGTTTGTTCCTCAACACAACACCACACAAAGATTATTATTATTTCACTACAGTCTTTAAGCCTATGATCACTTTGACACTGGAAATGTGTAAACATCTGTAGGACACATAGCAAAAAAAAAGATCGAATTCTAGGGGTAAAATCGCGCCGCACTCCCTCAGACTAATCTCACCAAACTACCGCCGGGAATAGCGGCATTCCGAAAAACAATGCACACCCTGATCATGTGAAGTAAGCAGAAGCAAACCGCTCTATTAGCTCGCCATCAGCCTCCTGACAGACAGGCCTCCACGCTGCTCGCAGAACATGGATGAGTCTGTCCTGGGTAAATGACAGGGTAGGCGCCCCCTGCCAGTCTGGAGCCTGGACCAGGGCTCCGTCTACCCTGCAATTTACCCCCTCTGGCCTTCTGCTGATGGGTGAGAGGGGAAGAAAAGATGAGGTCGATGATGGGAGAAATGAAGCTGTCACTCAAATGTCAGTTGAACAAAAAAAAAAAAAAAAAAACTATAGGAGAAAAGGGGAAACAGTGCTGTCAAAGACACCGGAGCTTCATCAGTGGAACCATTTTTGTGACGGCTGAAATTTTGAAGAATGTTGTGTCATTTCTCCTCACAATATACATTCACCGGCCACTTTATTATGCACAGTTTTTAACAGAACTCATTAACAAAAATGTCTAATCACCAAGTTGCGTGGCAGCAGTCCAGTGCTTTTATTCATAGACATAGTCAAGATGGCCGCCTGAAATTTAAAACGAGTAACGTTGAGTACGTTGACGTTGTCTGTGCCAGACAGACTATTCCCCGTCATGAACCGCTGACCTACTGGGATGTTCACAATCTCTAAAGTTTAGAAACAATAGTCTGCCGAAGAGAAAATACAGTGGTGCTCCGGCTAACGAATGCAATCCGTTCTGGAGTCACGTTCATTGGCCGAAACAATCGTTAGCCGGTGCCGGTTTTTCCGTAGGATACATGTAAAACCAACTAATCCTTTCTGGACGCGTGAAAACTCCCATATAAAGTATGTAAACACACCCGTACCTGCACATTTATTCATTATTATTATTTGAAAAGGAAGTTATGTTAATTATCTGAAACGTAATGAATGAAATTAGTTCTAAAAATGATTTAGAATGTATTCTTATGTTGGCTTATGACTTGGCAGTGGTGAATGTCCTGCAGCATGTGTCTGCTGTGTGTTTGCACGCGTCCATAGCTGTAAACACAGCTCCAGCGTGTTTACGGCTACTGTTGTTGGCTACAGCTAACAACACAGCTGGAGCTGTGTTGTCAGCCGGCTCCGGAGTGTTGTTAGCTTGCAACGGCAGAGGCTCCGGGTCCAGCGTTGTGGTGTTAGCCTGCTATGCAGTGTTGTTAGCTTACAACAGTAGGAGCTAACAACATTGCGGAAGCTTCTGCTGTTGTAAGCTAAAAACACTGTGTAGTGTGCCAATACCACAATGCCGGACTGGGAGCCTCTGCCGTTGTAAGCTAACAACACTACAGAGCCAACTAACACCGCAGCCGGAGCTAACAACACCGGAGTGTTGTTAGCCTGACACCCAGGCCACAGCACTGTTAAGGAGCAGACAGCTCTGTAGCAGGGACATGGAGCTACTCGTGGTTAGCATTTGGCCTGTTACATCCCGCCGGAGCTTTCATGTGTTAATGTGCTGACCGTTTACATCCGGGTGATAGTTCACTTCCGGGTCTATCTCTTGCATTACCTGAATTTTTCCCGATTTTTTCTTCAGTACCCGTATTTTTTGTTACCAGACGCGTCTGTTAGCTGGAGTACCACTGTGTCTGGTGAGCAACAGTTCTCTGGATGAAAACACCTCGTTGACAGTCCTGTCAGCGAAGAACACGAAAATAAGGCGACAAGTCACACGGACCCAGTGAAAGGGGTGAAAAACGTTGAAGGCTCACTGGAATAATTTCAGTTAATCACGATTCATACCCATTTGTCATTTTTCATTTTGTGGGAGCAAAAACACTCATGACATAAGGTGATGTAGACACTCGACGAAAATGACTTATTTTAGATTAAAATGTGTACTTTTGTTGTAATTTAAACTTGTGTAGGTAAAGTAAATTCCAGCTGCTTTGTAGAACTGATGAACAAGTTTTTGCTTTTTTTACACTTGGTTCATTGTTTTCATCAGTAACTAATGTCATTTGTTTCTTATACTTTACATTTAAATTGACTCTGAAGCAGTAAATACTGAAGACGTTGTCACTGACGTGGGTCAAATGTAACATGAGATTTCATCGCTTTTTCCTTGTGTCATGTAATGATAGTTTCACATGACACTAATCTAATAATATCCTAACATTTAACGAGTAAAACATGACAACGCAGCATGAATCACGTTTGTATCATGACAGTAACATAACGTTACGTGTTTCTAACATGATAAAGGTGACAATTTATTTTACTTAAGTCGCCAATAAATGGATTTGTCACATTTTAAGGCGACAACAACGTTGGTGAACTGCAGTTTTTACACAATTACATTTTACACAATACAACAAAATAAAGATCCGGGTGGTTAATCTATAAATGTCTCTTCACATTTGTTGTGTCCGTTCGCATGATTTACACTTTGTCTTGTTTTCATTGTTGTTAAACGTGAAATGGGCCATAAATGTCCCCATGTTTTTGTCTCAGTCGTAGACGTTTTCTCATCTTTGTATCATCGTCTCTTGTCTTGTTTTTGTCTCAGTCGTGGACATTTTCTCGTCTCTTTATCGTCTATTTCGTCTGTCGTCTCCCCGGTAACGTGCTCAAGACAGTAGCAAGTTCTGCCTCACTGCTCAATAAGGCGATCTGATTGGTTCTCTTCTCGTCCAGTCCCGCCTCTTCCATTGTTTGATTGGCTCTTTTGTCGTTTCCTCGTATCTTTCCCTCCTGTCAATTGGATTCGTCACTGTCTATTTTCGTCTCGTCTTTTGTTTGTTAACGAAAATGTCGGTCAGTTTAGTCACAGATTTCGTCTCGATTATTGACCTATTTTTAAACTTTTCATTTCGTTTTCATCCGCAAAAATATATTCGTCATGAAAAAAATGACGAAAATTCTTTGTCAAGTGATCAGTGGTTTAATCCTGGGTGTAATTGTGGATGTTGAGTTATTGTGCGTCAATTACGTTAAAATTTTTAATCGAATTAATCTGGATGAATGCGTTAATTTCGACAGCCCTGCTTATAACCGTCGTGTCCAACCCCGAGCTCCGACACTCATTTCATCCGCCAGTTGAAACGATTCAACCAAAATGAACAAATCCTCCACCAAATTTCACTTGCATGCCATGCTCTCCTGACTCTTTGCTGATATTAAGACAGAAGATACACAGTAAAGCTCAAATCAGTAAAAATCCGGTCGTGATCTGTAAACGGAGAGTCGCTTGGATCGAGTGTCACCGCTAATTGTTTAAACCCTCAAAAAGGTTGCCGCCCGAGCTCGTACGGCCGGTGGCCTTTTCGGTAATCCGGGGCCAGCAGGGCGCGTAGGGACACTTCCGCCGGCTTTATCAGATAAAACGGTTAAAACTGCCCTGCGACACAACGGGGCTTAAGCGCTTCAAAAGAAAGGTGGCTTAATGGAGGTGAGCAAACGGTGAAATGCTATCCGGCTAAAGCGCCAACAGTGGCAGTTTTGTTAAGCTTAAAAGGCACGAAGTGTTTTGTCTCCGAGGGTTTTTGAGGCTTTTCTGCCGTCGCTGTAGTTATGCTAACCATGCTACGCACCTGCAGGCCTCGGCTCTAGGTATTAGGAATTTCGCTGATCTCCTTGGCCCCCGGGGACAAACAGTCCAACGCATACATGCAGCGCTGTTGCAATGTCGGCCCGTGACCGTCACGGAACTAAAGTCACGTTGAACCAAAGTGCTTGAAACAACCTTGAAATAAATACATAAAATATAATGGTGCCCTGGCTAACGAATTTAATCTGTTCCGGCGTCACGTTTGTTCGGCGAATCGAGTTTTTCCATAGGGATACATGCAAAACCAGTTAATCCGTTCTGGATCCACGACAAACTCCCATGTAAAGTATGTAAACACACCCGTACGTGAGCATTTATTGATTTATAAAGACGTTTACCGGAGGAGGATGAGACGGGGACGATATTTTTCTTAGGTCCCATGATGAAAAACACAAAATAAAGCAGTATTTTAGGTGAAAAAAGTGGACAAAAATTAGGTAAAACTATAGGTGGAGAAATTCGTAACCCGATTAGCGTCCGAAGGCTAGCAGTTAGTTAGCTTTCCCTACGCTCCGCTGGCACCGCCGCCATTCGCACAAATTCGTAAACCGAAACTTTCCCATTAGCTGGGACAAAATTCGACGGCAATAAAATACATAAGAACAATAAAAGACAAACTCCAAAAAAAATACGAAAAACCAAGCCTCAGTCTGGTTTAAACGAAGTCGTTTACACGTCGAACATGAGTTTATTTATGCCGTGACGCGACGTACAGTAAATGTACAAATCCAAATGCCTGGAATATTCAGCTAAGTTTCAGAACCAAAGCTAATCATAATTGAAAAAGTAAATTTGTCAGATAGGATATGATTTAAATATGCAAATCTCTTTAACGCACCGAGTGATAAACACATTTGTTTAATTTTTTTTCATTCAATTTTCTACGGCGATGGCCTACGTTTTTTGTCTTTACGTTTTTTGTTCGTGTTGGCAAATGAGCAAAATGTCATCATCTTCCCAGCGTGCACTCAGCTCCTTTCTTATGATTTAATATTGTGAAAGACCAGGTATGCAAAAATAAACGTGAACTTGAAAACCAGAATATCCTTTCGTCTTGTTATTACTTGCTTCTCTGTGACATCGTTTCCATCTCGTTTTGTGTTTTACCACGTTTTCATCTTGTGTCTTTTCTTTTAAAGCTCAACTTAAACTGTACCCCCCCCCCACTCTTTCAATATAATGTTTTTATTTTATTTATTTTTCCTGCGGTATTTTATTTCGGTTGATTTTTCAATCCTTGCAGTGGCATTTGTGTACATTTTAATTTATTGCCTTTCTCCGTCACGCTTCGAAATATTATTTGTGACTCCTTGTGTTTGGAGCTTTTTATTTTTTTCTCATTACGTCTAATTTAAAACCACAAATATCAGCATTTGCTCAGACCAAACGCACGCTTTTAAAATGGAAATGAAATAATTAGAGCTGTCAAAATTAATGCGTTAATCCAGATGAATCCATTTGCATGATTAATTCGATTTTTAAAAACTAACGTGATTAACACGATTAAAGGAATTAACACACAATATACATACATCAAGGAAAAAAGTGATGAGATCTGACGTTACATTTGACCCACGTCACCGACGACGTCGTTAGTATTTACTGCTTCAAAGTCGATTTAAATGTAAAAGTCTTTAAACATTTTGAAACAAATGACATTAGTTACTGATGAAAACAATGAACCAAGTGTAAAAAAGCAGAAACATGTTCATCAGAACATTCCAGAGGTTCTGTTAAGTTCTACAAAGCAGCTGGTTTTACTACAGTTACCGTATTTTCCGGACTATAAGGCGCACCCTCCAAAAATGACCAATTAAAAAAAATGTTTCCATGCATAAGGCACACTGGAATATAAGGCGCATTACGCAACACAAAACTTAGATGCATCAAATTTCGTTAAAAATTAGACATATTATAAATTAAACATTTATTCAACTCTCAACATTGTTCAGTCACACAGCAAATGCAAACCTATACATTCACTTTTTAAATGTATTCCTATATAAAACAAAACTCAGATAAGTCAAACTCTATTCAAGTCTTTCCACAATAACAAAAAATTGTTCAGTCGTAACACAGTAAATACAATCCTATACTTTAATGTAATGAAGTGGCCACAGCAAAAGTCGTACTGAAGCATTTTGACCTTAATCCCAAACCAGGAAAAAATCCTCATATAAGGCACACTGTCAAATTTTGAGAAAAATAAAGTATTTTATGTGCGCCTAACAGTCCGGAAAATACGGTACACAAGTTTAAATTAGAACAAAACTATATTTTACAAAAAATTTACATTTTAATGTAAAATAAGTAATTTTAGTTGACTGTCTATATCACCACCTTCTATCATGAGTGATTTTGTTCCCACAAAATGAAAAACAACAAATGGGTATTAATTGCAATTAATCGAAATTAATCCACAGTGACCCTGTGATTAGTCAGATTAAAAATTTTAATCGTTTATCTTAACATTAATCATGATGACTATCAACGGCAACTGAGGGGGAATATTTTACGGTAACGTTTTTATCCAACGCGTCCCGGTTTCAGGTCTCGTACGGTCGATGACACCTTCACGCAAGTAACGTATGAAGTTTCACAGCGAGGGCTGGACGTTTTTTTGTTTTTTCTTACCGGTGATGGACTGTAACGGCCATCAGCGCCGCACCGGTCACAGGTCTGACAGGACTGTGACGAGTGGGAAATATTAGTCTGACGCACATTGTTGAATGCGTTGCAGCACGGTGACAACATTCTCGACAAACCATTTCACCCCCCCCCCCCCCCACTCCCTTCACCGCCTCCCTGACCCAACACAAATAAATATGACCCGACACAAATACGTATGACATGTGGCCATTCAATCCCAGCCATCATCCATTGTGCGACCGCGACTGCCGTTCCAGAAGGAAGCTGGCGTGGACACTCAGTGGTGGTTACTCGTGCACTCGGACGCCTCGCGCGCCTCCTCTTCCTGTTGCTTCACTGGAGGAAAAAGCTCTGATCTTTTGTTCGACTGAGGGGAGAGAAAAGTGGGATTCCCATTTTCCAATTTCTACCTGCCAAGTCGAGTCATAGCTGCAGTTTGCTGGCCAGTCAATTTGCCAATCACGGCACATAGTGTCGTAGGGGCAAAAGTGTGTGTGTCTGCGTGGGGGGGTGTGTGTGTGTGTGTGTGGGCGCTTGGGTGTATGTAAGTGTATTTGTGTGTGCATGGAGCTCACCGGCCTCGTGCAGATGCAGAGACAGGGTCGAGCCATCGTATTAGTCACAACAATGTCAAATCGATATTTCCTTAAGTTAAGGCTAATTTTTGGTCCTGAACGAGAGCTGAAAAAAAATTAGATGGTCATCTGTGGTTTGAAATTATCCCTTAAAGATGCGATGAGATTAAAAAAAAATAAAAAAATTAAAAGATGTTTTCTTCTCACTTTGGTGGAAATATAATTTCCACCATTTCCAAGCAAAAGGACAACGGCACATGAAAACAAATGAAATAATGTGACATGATAATTAAGTAAAGTTTATTTTAATTAATTGAGTAATATAGATGAATATATTACCATCATATATAGATGAATATAGTACCATAAATAAAAGCAATGCAAGACAAAAACCAACAAGAAAATGACATAATTTGACCTTCAACCATCCATCTTTACATCCAGTTTTGGGTCAGTGTCAGTGGACTTTGGAGCCAGAAGTTTTTGTTTTAGCTCCCCATGCATTTAAGAGTAACTATGGTAACAAGAAAATCAGATAATTTTACATTTGATAACTTTACCAGTTTTTCTGCCCTTTCACCCCTTTTTACCCTTTTTTTTTTTAACCGAGGGGTAAAAAGCAACCGTATGGAAGCAACATACACTCAACAAAAATATAAACGCAACACTTTTGTTTTTGATCCCATTTTTCATGAGATGGACTCAAA
>JAQQAE010016909.1:0-11630 GCA_029823295.1 Pseudamia nigra
GTTGGCAGTGAGGTGGGTCAAATGTAACATAAGATTTCATCACTTTTTCCTTGATATATGAGTTATTGTGCATTAATTACGTTAATTGCGTTAAATTTTTAATCTCATTAATCATGCAAATGATTTAATACAGATTAACGCATTAATATTGACAGCCTTAGTTTTGACATTTATATAAAGTCTGGGATGTAAATTCGAAAAAATATTAACTTGCTCAGCACTGGCAATCCTGAGAAATCCATACAACATGAGCAACAAGAAAAACCAGCTCTTTTAAATGTTTGTGATTTCTGACTTCACAAGTCATAACCTATCATTCTAAAACTACAGTGCATTAGTTCCACCCCTGTGATCCAGTAGAGTCCAGAAGAGGCCCTGAGAAAAATCAGCAGACTTTATTTTGTCAATACTACTGCAGATGTCTTTAATAGAAACATACTGTAGTGTTACGGATGTAAATTCAAGTGTCACTATATGGGAACTTGAAATCTGGAAATATAGTATAAAAATATTTAGAATTGTGCCAAAAAAGTAGATATTAAACAGGCTAGCACCTGGCAAATGAAATAAATAAATAAATAGGCTAAAGGGGATTCATTTTCTTTATTTGCTTAAAATTGGATGCCATAAATCCTTAAAATTAAAGATAGAAATTTAAAGCAAATGTTAACTTTTTGGTGTCCATTGTAGCATCTTGTCAGACTTTCACAGATGTCTGATGCTTGTCAAATATTTGCCAGTGCATTTATTATCATTATAAGGGTTATGTGCATCACATAACTTTTTCTGTACAGCATGTACAGCTGAAGAAACAAAAAACTGCAGGTCTTTCTACATAATAAGATAGTTTTTCTTCTGGAACTGCACTTTTTCAAACAAGGTTTATACAGATTTACCAAATCAATTGTTAAACTTTATAAAAGACCTTTTTAAGACCATTATCAATGAAATGTAAGACCTAGGCAAATGGCTGCCATTTTCCAATGTTCCCAGTGTATTTATTTATTTACTTTTTGTATTAAAAAGCAGTAGGCTTCAAAGTTGCACATTGTGACTGGCTTTAAGCAACCCCTACACTTTTTTTTCCAAGTCATGTGTCACTGAATTTACACCGTCTTCTTCCCCCACCACAACCCTGCTAAACAATGGATTGTCCATTATTTTTTGTTACAGTGGAATTGTGTATTTCAGGTGATCTAGTGTTTGTTTTAGCTATTTTCTTGAACTTGTGATAGTCCAAAACGACAACAAAAATGCTAAACATTCAAATTGTCAGTGCTGAGTACATGCTCTGATCATCATATAAATATCTGTAATAAGCAGGTGGCAATCGTTTTGAGATTTAAATGCTATCACTTACAAATGACTACCAAATATTTTTTCCAAATGTGAAAAAATGAGTGACCCAATTTTACAAAAGTTAAACTACAGTATTTATTGTAAATCTACCAGTAAGAGTTACTTTGTGCAGGTTTGTATTAAGTTTAGGCTTTAGTTAAGACTTAAAGTAACATTTTCATAACATTTGTTTGTTTTATGGCCTCCAGTACTATTTGTAGTCCAATCTTCATTTCATCAGTACTGTGTTTGTTGATACACGTCAAATATGCATACTGTGTGCACCTCACATAGTGGCAACTTTGCTCTCATGTTCCCATCACAGACTCTGTGAAGTTTGCATGTCAATAAACCTACACAAAGGCAGAACATTGAGTTTTTTTAAATGGGGGGGGGGGGGGGGTCCACCAGCCGTCCACACAGGCATAACAAGTGGTCCCTGGCCTTGTAGTTTCAGTGTCTAACCAGCACCATCATGGATGTGTTGGGCTGAATTTCCAGAGCTTTCAGAAAAACCAGTAATGTGTTTTGTTTTTTTTTTACCTTTTAGCAGAATAAGTCCAGGGTAGGGCTGGAGCCAGAGAACAATATGAGACTGTCCCAATCTGCCACTATGCTGCCAAGAATAGACGTACTCTGTGCAATTTATCAAACCCAGAAATTGCCTCCCTAACAGGTCAGAAAAAAAGTAGCCTTAACATCTTCTCTTACTGAACATCCTCAGGTTGGTTCTAAGTCAAAATGGTGGTCCCTGGATCAAAATTGGTTGAAAATCCCTGTTTTAAATACATCTGTTATACAGTAACTTAAATGCTTATTTTAGTCTGTTATTTGTCTAAAGTGACATAACAATTACCTCACCGCAACACATCCATCTGTGAGCACGTCTGCTGCGCTGAATAATTCTGAATCTGATTCCTTATGTTCATACTGACCTCTGTAGGCAGAACGTGTGTGAGCCATATTACATCTTGGCTGAAGACACAGCGGCAGTGAACGGGATGGAAAGAGAAGGATTGGTACAGACCTACAGTGTCTTCCAAATTCTTACATTCTAAAACTCTTCCCCTTTCGGCTGCTCCCCTCAGGAGTCGCCACAGCGAAATACCAATGTTTGATCTGGCATAGTTTTTTTTTTACGTCGGATGCCCTTCCTGACACAACCCTCACAACGAGGGACAACAAAAAAAATTTTGCAATCATAAGTACCATACAAAATATTATAAAGAAATGAAATAAACAAGCAACTAAATGACTAAAATTGCTCTCAATAAACAAGATAATGAACAGGAAAATAATAAACAAGTCCATTAACTTTGCAGCATCAATCAAAGTGAACAAAATAATCAAGAAAACAATCACAAAAAGATTATGAACTGAAATAAATGAGTAAAATAAATGACCAAAATACTAACAATGAACAAAATAATCAAGAGAACAAGCAACAAATTGAACAAACAAAACAAAATATTTAAGAAAATGTTAACAAAAAAGAAAAGCAGGACACCATGACGTTGCAGTAAACAGAAACTGTACTCAAGTAAAATAGTTTTACTTCATAATTATAATGACTCAAGTAGAAGTAGCTCATAACCATAAATACCTGAGTAAGAGTAAGCCAGTATCTCTCAAAGACTCCTCCATTAGTCAGTAACATAATGTAGCATGTGTTACAGCCAGACATATTTTGTTTAGACTATTTATCCAACAAATAATAGCAATGTAAAGTGCACATTAATTATCATCAACAATGTGACATGTCTAGAACTAGGCAAATTAATAAATCTTGATGTTAAGCATTATTTACTTTCAAATATCAAATATATTTTGGATTGACAAAGTAGGCAACGCTTATTATGACCCGGTCTGAATATGGAATCATTTCCCTGTGAAGGCGCTACAGGTGTCTCCTCTTCAGTTGTAATAAGAAACTGTCGCCACAAAGTAATGATGGTGTTATGCCCAGCTCGTGGAAGAGCATAACAAAGAAGGGAGAACTCACAGTGAACGTTCAAAGTAATACATAAGTTTATTAACCAAATGTGCTCAAACAACTAAAGAACTAAAACTAAACACAAAATAATACAAAACAGGCTTGGGCACAGCAGACCCCTGCAGCTTCCAGGAGGATGAGAGAGAGAAAGCCAGCTTGGATTCCTCAGCTAAATATACCATAGGTTCTCAGCAGGTGATCAGGCATCAACTAATGAGGTGGGCGTGTCCAGGGAAGGTCCTGGAAGAGAGAGGACAGCCAGCAGACCAGAAACGCCTCCCAGGCTGTCACAGTGAGCTGTGGAGGAGTGGACAGGGCCACGTCTCCGCTCATTCTGTGGTGCTGATGTTCCTCCTCTCTGTTGAACAAACACTGTATGTGAGCTCAACTCAGTGGAACTATTATTCACACTCATTGAGGTGTGGGGCCCCGTACAACTGAGAATTTTTTTTTTTCATCACAAATATAATTAGTAAGAGTAAATGAGCAAAACAACTCAGGAGTACACAAAAATAAAGTATTTAATTGCATATAACGGAGTAAATGTACTTGAGTACTACCAACCTCTGGTTGTAATATCCAAACTGACTGCAGTTGAGCTGCAGAATTTTTTTTTGCCAACTGGAATTATTGATCCCACAGACACATTGAAAATGTGACCTGATGGGAACAACTGGAAAAGCAGGGAACAGCCTATTACAGGCGAATGTTCAGTTTCAGTTTTCTAAAATCTATAGATTACACACATAATGACATAATGTGGAAATGGGGAGAGAAAGCTAGATGATTATGACTTGACATGCTGTTACAACAAAGACATGATAGAATAACAGGTTTTGTGCCCTTTAACGGCAAGTTACAGTTTTTATCATTGTTTCCAAACTTTGACTTATTCACTGCGTTGAAATAAGAAACATGCAGATAAATGTCTCACTAGGATAATCAGTGATTATGATTGGCGCTATACAAATAGAATTGAATGAATGAATGAATGAACTTGTATGTCAAAACAAATATCTCCACTGACAATGACACCAATACTTCTTTAAACTGTTCTTGCAAAGTGGCATCAATACATTTATGCATGTAAAAACACTTTAAGGCATGGCATGAACACTTACACTTTTATGTAACTATTCACTCTGTGTTTAAACGATCAACAAAAATGACAATAAAATTGGTCCCCTGCAATGTGTAGAAGGATTCCATTAGAAGATGAAGCATGAGAAAAACAAAAACATAGTATGAATTTAACATAATATGACAGGGATGTAATTTCTCTGTGGGAGATTTAATTGTTTCTATTTTCAGCAGTCATTAAGTCATAAAAAGGACAAAGTCCTGCCCTAAATTTGTCTTTTTACAAGCTGCTGATCCTAACAGGGAGGATAGGGTAGAATGAGTCTGACTGGGCTGCAGATTTCTGTTTAAAAGGTCTTTAAACATAAAATTGAATTTCTTCAACCTTTCACGCAACTTATACTCTGCAGGAACAGAAAGGCAGGATGACCATGTCAGGACTGTACCTGGCAGATTGCTGTGTAAAAAGGTCTTTAAAAGTCTTGAAGACTGTCTGTGTAAACCCTGCAGAGTTTTCCTTTCCAGCCAGAAGCTGTTCAGTGTACTCAGTGCGTTGTAGCTTAGTTCAGCCAAGCACAGTCTGCCGGTTTTGAGTTGCACTTCTGTTCCAGCCGGCACGGAGTTCCTGGAGGAGCCTAAACACACAACTAGAGTGTATAATGAAGCCTCGGTGTATGGCTGAAATATTTACTTAGACAGTATACTGTTTATAGAGATGAGGGGTTGAACTTCCCCAGACAGACCTCATTATTGACTGCAGAGCGTGGACTGGTGACTGGGGCTACACCTGAAGCCCTCCAATGCAGCCTGGAGTAATGTGGTGGTAAACAGAAAAGGATGGGTCATGTGACCTTTAGTCTGTGATTAAACATCCTGCCGAGGAGACCAACTGTGGGTTTTGTTTCTATAATAGCGTCAAATTGTGGCTTGTACCTTTAAAAATGGTGTTTTGTGCAGCATTTATCTGTTATCGATGTGACTACTGTGGCTCTACAAGAATTGTTCACAATGTTTTAGAAAACACATTTCACAGTTGTTTTCTTAAATGTTATTATATAGTTCTGCAGGCATTTTATAAAAACTGACATGAAGATCTACCACTCTTCTCAAATGTGTGCTAAAATATAAATTTTTATATTTTTTCAGGCACTCCAATGTTGAATTACTTTTCAGTTTTATCTCTCTGTATTAGATTTTTTTAATGCCTCAACATTGTGAAGTTTTTCTGACCTATTGTAAAACATGGTGCAATAACTAAACAACAGGTCTTATTTTAAAGTGGTCATGCTCTAATGAAGATGTAATTCTGATGATTATACAGTGGTCCCTTACGATATTCACCTTTCGCAGTCTCGCTGTTTCGTGGTTTTTTTTTTTTTTAGTGCGATTTTTATGTACTTTTTTACAGCGTATGAACGCGCATTGTGTTCTGTGTCCAGATTGGCTAAAGGAGAACCTGCGCATTGTGTTCTGCGGCCTGATTGGCTAAGGCCATTATCAGTCATCTCCTCTGTGTTGTGTCTCCTGTGCTGTGCAGGGCAGAGTGCGTTCAGCTTCGATGGACTTGTACGGGTTTTCAATCGCTGGCGGTGTGACTCTGAAGCGCTGTGTGTTTGCGGCTTTTCTCTCCGACGGAGGCCTGCGGTGTTGACGGGGTGTTGCGGTGGAGCGGCGCCGGGGTGGGGGGCGGAGGGGGCGCGGTCTCCGGGCTGTGACGTGTGGGTCACTGTTGGTGGTTTCTTGTGTGTCCAGCTTCGTAGGTTGATTGCTGAAATTAAAGTTGTTGATTCTGGAGGCCATCGTGTTTTTTTTGTAGGAAAGCGTTTGATTTTCTTGTTTCTCAAACAAATGTATGGGCGTTGCGTGAATCATGCATTAGCCGGAGCAAGATTTCCATAGGAATCTATTTCACGGATTTCGCCTATCACGGGTTATTTTTAGAATGTAACCCCTGCGATAAACGAGGGACCACTGCATTCCATTTATGCAATTAGATCCCCCTAAACCATCTCGTCTTGCACTCTGTTTTTATAGCTGTCATTTTAAGGGCAATTCAACTATGTGGAATGGCATTGGATTAGGATTTAGAGATGGTGGTTTTGGAATAAAATCACAAATACCTGGCAAAGTAAGAGAGAAAGGGGAGAAGCTAATATCGAAAGGTTTGCAAAGTGAATTAAGTATCACCATCTGTGTCTCCTCTACTTTGAGTAGTGGTTTTTTATAGCAATGTCACGCTCAATCTAATTCAGTGATTGATTCATTCATTTGCTGCATGTTGTGTTCTTTTATTGGACATGTCCATCAGCTGTCAAGGACCCACAGCTCAGTAAATAAAAAGGTGGATCTTAGGAAGCACAAACCCATAAACATAGAGGAAATTTCAATGCAGCTGAGGAGTGATTCATCAAAAAGCCTCAGAGCGGAAGCGGCATCACAGTCAGCAGCTAATCAGCTGATGTAATAATAGGCCTATGTTTTATAGACCAATATGTGACTGTGCTGCAGACCTGTACCACTTACCTTGTGCCAGGCGTTACGGCCTATTTGTTTTCCTAATATGTCATGTGACCATGTTAAGAGGGCAATGAGAGGGACACGACTCTGGCTTCGCCCTGCTGCGAGTGTTGATTTCATGGTCTATTAAGCTGGTGATTGTGGCACCACTGTCTGCAACAAATTCTACATCCGTTCCACCTACAAGTGCTCAGCACAGTGCACACTACAGCGACTCTTAGACAAACACCCAAAGAGGAATGTGATGAGGTACAGTAGAGCTCCAAAACGGGGTGGTATTAAATAAAGCTAAGGTTGATTATCTTCACCTGTATCTTGGAAATGAGACATTAAGCAACATTATATCTCTAAATTGTGTCATGATTTTACAATGCTGCTCATTGTGAAATAGCTGCTGAGAATAAACAGTTACAGACAATGTGTTAGTCTTTGGTGAGGAGAAATGTAGCCCTGTGTTAAAGGTACAGTATGAAACATACTTGAAACTCTTTACATACAATAATTGCTTTTCTATTTCCGGTGGGTGGAAGGACTTCAATGTAGCTTAACAATGAAAATGTTGGCTAACTGTCAAAGTTTTTAAAATCCAGGATGTACAGCAGTTTCCCTCAAGAGGAGTCAGGGTGGCTTTTCAGTAAAAGTTCACATGAAAATCCCCCTTTGAATTCTTCACGGTCACTTTTGTGCTCCTCTACACTTACAACAGTGTGCAACACTACCTACCATCATCATCATCATTTTCCTAGCGTTTGTCCTGTTACTGCAGGGTCCACTTTTCTGCATGCTGATCTGCACTTCTCTTAATCACAGGCTTCATGAGTGGTGACATTTGCAAGTTGCAAGTATTCTTTAAGACAATCAAGCCTTCGTTACTTGGGACGTCCAAGAGGCTGACATCCATCATGGCTCACATCCGTCATGGCTCAAGCACAAATCAGTCTTGGCCACTGGCAACTCATCAATATGCACAACATGGCTTTACCACTGCAAATGGGCCTCATGCATTTTCTCTGTTATTGGAGCTACTGCCATGGATTTCCACACATCTTTGTTTCTGGCATCATCTAACCATGTAAGGCCAAGTGCTCACCAGAGCATGCACATCTCCATCACATGTAGTGCCTGCTCATGTCTGACCATCATAGGCCAGTATTCAGCGCCATACTGGGCAATGGGGCATACAACACACTTGGAGATCTTGGACTTCAAATGGACAGGTATCTTGTGATTGCAGAGGACTCCTGTGACCTGCCTCCATTTCAGCCAGGAAGGCTATTGGCGCAAACAAGGGACCCTACGTATTTAAGCATCACCTACCATTAGGCTAGAAATGGAGTCAACTTATGTACATAAATTTGCCCTTAACACAACACAGACTCCAAGACAAATTTTATGAGCTCAAGAGCTTGTTTTACAGTTAAATTTTTAAATAGTAGTGAGCGTCAGGTCCTGCTCCTGTGTTAGGTTATGTTATTCACCTTCATTTGTGTTTCCTGTTTTATTTTGGTCAGTGTTTACCTGTTGCCTTTGTGAGTTTGCGCCTGTGTTTCCCTTCTCTTCCCCTTCCCCATGTGCCTGCTAGTATTCATTCTCTGCAACAAGCATTCCCGCCTTATGTGTATGATAGAGCTTACTTTCCCTCTGCTGTACACACCAGGTTTTTTTTTGCTCGTTATCTCCAGTAAAGAAACTTTACTTATATCTGACCATGCTGCTGGGTCATGAGTCAAAATGCACATACATGTATGTTATTATCTCCGCCAAGAAGGTCATGTATTCACGTTGGCTTGTGTCTTTGTTAGCAGGATTATGCAAAAACTACTGGACAGATTTTGATAAAATTTCCCCCAGAGGTTTGGGCCAAGGATGAACATATTCAATTTTGGAGATTGATCCAGAATCAGCATCCTGACCCAGATCAATTTTTGACTTTCTGTAACATTGCGAGACAGGGACATTCATCAAAATCTGTCCAGTAGTTTTTGTGTAATACTGCTAACAAACAAACAGACAAACCAACATGAATACAAAACCTCCTTGGCTGGTCAAAAAAAATAACAGTTTGGGTGAACAACAGCGTTGGTTTCTGAAATGTAATGTCTGATACAGGACTCTGGGCACATTTTGTGAATGTGAAATCTGAATACAGTATATTCACAAGTTTTATTTAATATTGTGAATGTGACTTTAATGACAGTCCAAACATGTTTTAAACTTTATAAGGCGCCCTGTGGAATTTTTCAGCAATGCAAATTTGCTTTCATTCCGTTCACCAGAGTAAAAGCTTTAGTCCTGTCATAAACCATTTACAAAATAAATATTGTGCAAAGTTGTCTTGCGTCTGTGTGACTAGCAGATTACTTATCACCAAGAAGCATTACTGCCACCAATTATTGATTAGCAGAATAGATTAAATTGCTCAGTTGTATTGTCTGCAAATGTAAAACTGTGATAACGCATTCTTTTTTTGGTCGGTATTTTTAATTTTTTTCATAAGCTGTAACACTTTGGGTTATGCAAGAAGCAAGTCTACCTCAGGTCCAATGGCTATGATACATGACAGACATAAATATCAATCTGAGAACTGACATGAACCAGGTTGGATGTGTTTGATGATGATTGGGGTTCATTAAGTCGCTCACAAACTGCAGGTTGGTGGTTTGATCCTTTCCTCCTGCGTTTATATATCAAGGAGGGGCCTCTAAAATGTCACAAAAGTGTAAAGGGGGTTGTCTATGTACACATGTGCCAAAACACACAGACATGACATTTGGCCAAGATCAAAGATTAAAAGACTGATCTGAAATCCGGTACGCCCAAACATCAATGAGGAATAGCAGACCTGATGAGGGGCATGGTGTGCAGTGCTAATCTCATCAAAGACCATGCCATTTAAAAGTAAAACACACGAGAGCATTATCCATCAAATAGATTACGTCTTTTCTCCTTCACACACCAACCACATGTAAAGGGAAGAAGAACCATTTTCTGAAATGCAATAACATCTAAAATCTGTGATCTGTTAATTTGCTTTCATCTTTATTTATAAGTATGAAAACCCCCCCCCCCCTACTTTTTAATAATTTGGGAACTATTTGTTGCTCTTTGGCTGTCTTTGCCAGCTGACGAAGCTGCTGCTGTTGTGTTTACAAGTTTAAGTTTTTTCCTCTATGACGTCTGTACATTTTCAGTCCTGCCCCACTACACACTTTACGACTATGATATTGCTGGAACTCCTGCAGAGAGATGCCTGGCACCGTCCTGCTGAAAAAGCCATGGAGTTCAGAAGACAGATTTTGACTTGATGGCAGTTTATGTCTCTGAAATGACAATTTAGGCACTTTCATAGATGGCATGCACACATGAGTCTCTTGGACATTGATACAGCCCCAGCCCATTACAGATGCTGCTTTTGTACTTTCCACAGATAAGAGTCAAAACAGACTTTTTGTGATCCGTTTTTTCTGAGAAGAGGCTGAAACTCTTCATGAGAGGATTTGGTAGCGTTTCCGCACAGAAGTGATATCGGGCTTCCTCACTGTGTACAACACTTTTCATTAGTATTTCTGGATTTGACACCAAGTGATACCATGTTCCCAAAGTCCTCCTGAGGATGTGTGGCTGTATTCATCGTAGTAGTATAATTTATCATGTGATGACACCTGAGGATTAAAGGTCACGCACCTTCAAATGATATTTCCACCCTTGGACTTTTCATGCTGACATTTCTTCAGACCACCTGAATAACTGTTGCTTCCAGACTAAATTCTTTTCATGTGTTACTTCTGAATGTTTAGCCTCTGTCGCTACCCTCTGCTGATTTTGTCAGTGTGTTGCAGGCATGTACTGTACTTCACATTTTGCCTGTATATTTACACAACACTAATGCGATTGTCAGTGAAAACAAACTTTTTATGCATTGAAGGTGCACTTGAATGAACCGTTCACAGCTTTAGCAGATCCCATTGGCCTATTTTGTACAAACATTTTGTTCCACTGAGTACTTCTATTGTGAACTCATCAGATTTACATTTCCTCTATCGGCACAAGATGGCAGCATTGTATCATCCATATTTGCAGACACTGTGCTACATGCAGATTGTCTTCTAGTAACTGTTTTATATATATCCCCCTGCTTCTTCCGTTTTCAGCCAACAAGCTTAGCAATTGCATAAGCGTAACGAGTCTGTGAATATTTTGTCAAACAAAGGGGAATGAGTCACTTCAGTTCTTCAAAGGAATGCAGAGGAAATGGTGGGAAAATGCAAAAAATACCAAAAAAAGAAAGAAAAACGTCTCCCAGCCCTGCCTTTGATCAACTCTATAATTTAATTACCTGCATACTAAAGAGGGCCTTTATTTGAAATTTCAGTCTCTGTCGTCCTATTTTCTACATAACACTGAATTCAAGAGGGAGTTTTACAAGTTTTGTTGTTTATGCCTTAAAAGTTGAAACAAATGCTAATATAAATATAACCAGCATCGTACAACACACTGAGTGTATTGCTCAACAGCCAGACACGGAAAGTAACACTTCACTTGAATGTAATTATTTTGTAAGATCTAAACCAGGGGTGTCAAACTCAGTTTGGCTCTGGGGCCGGATCCAGACTTTCTGTTCTCAAGTGGGCCGGATCAGTAAAAGAGTGTCAACTCCAAATATTTAGCTTTGTTTTTCAGTACTATGCTTTATCATTCAACC
>JAQQAE010016910.1:0-11630 GCA_029823295.1 Pseudamia nigra
GGTAAGTGTTTACAAGATAACCAACATTCTTGAACAAAAATAAGCAACAAAATGAACAAACGAATCAAGGAAATAAACAAAAATGAACAAAATATCTGTTTGAGCACAAATTATGATGCTGTAATAAATTATTATTATGAATCTACTCACTACTTGAGTTGTTTTATATGGGATACTTTTACTCTCACTCAGGTACTTGAGTACTTCTACTTGAGCCACTATAATTTTAAATAAATATAACAATACTTTTACTTGAGTACCGTTTCTGTGTACTCTACCCACCACTGTGATGTCCTTCAAATTAAGCTGCTGGGTTTAAGATACAAAAGGAAAACCTCAGTGTTTTTGTGCTCTGGTATTCATTCATTCTTTGATACAGAATTGAAATGAGCAGTCCAAAATGGCACAAAGACATTTATTAGTGTTTGACAATTGTTTTTAAACTGCAGTATTTTACTGTTGTAGTAGTAGTAGAGGACATTGTAATGTAGTCAGCCTAGGTGTTGATAATCTGACTCCAAAAACCATGTTGCTTAAGTTAACATATTATATTTCATTATTTTATGCTTAGTGACATATATTCAAATGTCATATATGTAACAATAGAGATGAGGGGGATGTGATGAAAAGGATTTTAAGATGACCAAATGAACTGAACTAAATAAAATGGCAGGTTTACTCTGAGCTGGAATGGCATGCACGTGCTCTTTACTGGTCAAACCAAATTTCCAGTAGGTACTGTAGATCATTTTGATTTGGTCATTTTATAATTAGCTCACATGATGAAAAAGTGTGAGCACCCCTGGTTTATACCTTGTTTGTCTAGATTGATTTTTTTTTCTGTTTAATATTTCTTTAATGTGTCTTTTATGTTGTGTTTTGTCTTATTCTATCTCTTACAACAAGGGTCTTTCACTTGCACATTTTTACAGACAGCAATTTTTTCTGTTTTTCATGGGATTATTAATTCACATTTCTATTATTGCTACACAACCAATCAAACCTTAAGTCTTTTCTTCATTTTTATCATTCTTAACATTGTACATTAATACTGAAGACACCCAAACTGTGAAAGAGCATGTATGGAATTAGGTAATAAACAATAAAGTCTTAAACTACTGAGAAGACAAGAACTAGCCACATTTAGCTTTGATGACACCTTCTCATTGTCTTGTCAGATTTACAAGGAATTCACTTGAGTGGTTTTCAAACCACGGGGAAGTTCATTTGTACCATTTCTTGCCGTCTTAATGTGCTTTAGTCGATTAGTTGTCTTGTGCACAGGAAGGGTGGGTACAGAGTCAGTAGCCCTATTAGTGGCACTACAACTACTGCACAAATCCATATTATGATTAGAAACAGTTAAGTCCATCATGACTTTACAAACCAAAGGCCAGTCAATCCACAAAATTTCAAGAACTTTGAATGTGTCCTCAAGTGCAGTCATCAGAACCATCAAACTCGATAATGAAACTAGCTCTCAAGAGGACTGTCCAAGGAAATAAAGACCAAGAGCCTCAGAAACCTGGGACGGTTCCAGTATCATCATAATGTTTGATGGTTTTGGCAACTACACTTGGGGACACATTCAAAGTTCTTGAGAATTATAGGATCTTCAGTTCAGTTAACTGTTTGTTGTGATAAATCAGATTTGTGCAGTAGTTGTAGTAGCACTAATAGAGCACTAATGTTGACCCTGTGCACTGCACAAAACAACGGGGTTGAACGCACACTAAAAAGGGAAAAAATGGCACCAATTAACTCTACTCTTGACAAGTCATGCCATGTGAGGTGAAAAGCATTCCAGGTGTTTATCTCATCAATCTGATGAGAGAATGCCATGAGTGTACAATGATGTTATCAAAACTAAATGTGGCTATTTTGGACAATATAAAATATAAAACATCTTCTCGGTTGTTCAACACTGTTTTGTTTACTACATAATTCAATGCGTGTTCTTACAGTGTTGGATACCTCCAGTATTAATATACAATGTTGAAAATAATAGAAATAAAGGAAAAACATGTCCAGACTTTGACCTGGTAGTGTATGCTCTGCCAATTTTGAATAATGGTCAGACATTTATGAAATATCAAAACAGCCAAAAGTTTGTTGTATAGCATCTATAGAATAAACCTGTATATCACAGCAGCAGAGTGAGACAAAAATACTTTATAAAGGTTAAAGTTGTGACAAAACACTTACTGCAAAATTTGTTCGGTAATTTGTGTCAAAAGTGGTTCAATTCAGTTCAATCCAATTTAATTACACTCAGTTCACTTCAATTCAACTCTTTATTGAGTCTCTAAAGGTTATTTTTTGTGCACCCAGTAGTTTCATCCATGCACATAGCAATCAGACCTAAGAACAGCTAAATACAATGACCAAACCAATAAAAGACATTTTATTGATTTTATACATTTATGATGAATCATAAATGTATAAAGTGCTGCTTTAGGATTGGTTCCTAATAAATACATTGGTCTCTTTCCCCTTTGAAGTACATAGTGGTAATACATGCATTCTGGAAAAAGTTGAAGGGGTTCAACAATCCATTTCTGCCTTAGGCCTCAAATGTGATGATCCACCTATAATGCTTTTGTTAACCTTCAATTATAAACCTTGCACCTAGACAAAAAGAGTATTGTATTTTTATTTTTATTTTATAGCTACAAGTGCTGAAAGATAAATCATTTAAGTATGGAGCAGTAAAACAGACCTTCCTCTTGAATTTACTGAATGTAGTCAACGAGACTCAGTCACAAACAATAATACCTTCCCTCCACCTTTGTGCCTACAAAGATTTCAAATAGGCTCAGACATGTTTTTCTCCAACAATTATACACTGCCCTACCTACAGTAACATCTGTGTCGGACCTGTAATAATGCAACACCTGTACGGGCAGACCACTGCTCGGGCAGACCACTGCTGCTCTGGGACACTTGTAGGTGCCTGTATCTGTTTTTTACTGTACTTACATGGTTGGAATTTGGAAGTTGGCCTCTCGGTCGAGGCGGTAGGCCACCTGGAGGGGGGTGGAGCCGTCCACTTTCCGCACACCTTTCAGAGGGATCACGTCCAGCTGGAACTGGGTGATCAGATCAAATCCTACAAATAAGTGTATATGAGTAGAATTTGATACAGTTGGTATCACTTACAGTTTTAGTGTAATTAGTTCTTCTTACAAAATAGTATAAATGGTAGCTGTTCTGCAGCAGCCCGATCATCACCACTGATGGATTGTTAAGTATTTTTACTCAAGATCTGCAGTCTACATAATTGCAAATTTGAGGCACTTGCCTATTCCATTGAATGAAATGGTAACTGAGTACTGTTTTATTCAGCTGCATACACTGGTCAAGTAGCAAAAGCAATGTTCTTAATGGCATAATAATTATTGAATGTCCTTTTTAATTACTGCCCTCCCCTACCCTTCAATCTTTTCGATGTTGCTCACACATGAATTTTAAATGAAAATTTTAATCAGTCATATTGTATTAATTTTTTTTAACATTGTAACATGTCTGATTTTAGAAGTCTTTCAAAAAATTTGTTGGTTGGGTGGCTGTGGTTCATTCATGAACTGCAAGGATGGTGGTGCAATCTCCGCCTTCACATGTCAGCAGGCTGAAGTGCCCTTGAGCAAGACACTGAACCCCAAGCTGCTCTCAGTGAGTGTCACTGGTGTGCGGATGTGTACTTGAATGGAAAGCTGTGCAAATATGCAAACAATTTCCCATAACACTTTAGATTAGAGAACATGCACAAGATATGTCTATTAAATAATGACACTGTGCTTGTGAGAATAAAACCTTGTGATTCACAGTCACACAGTGTTTCCAATAAGTGACGTGTTTAGTTCACTGCTCACTACGTGCAGGTGATTTTGCTAATTTGTCAAAAAATAATTACTTTTAAAGATGAGCAAAGTATTAACTTGAAAGTTTTGGTGAAACTGAACAAAACAGTAGCTGAATCTTTTTGTCGATTAACCGAGGTGTGTGAGGAACACTGCATGTCATGTACAAGTGTGTTTGAACGACTTTGACTTTAAAAGATTTAGTGAAGGCAGAGAGGATGTCCACAACAAATACTTTTGAAAACGTTAAACCAATTGAAGAAACTGTTTGAAATAATTGATGACTCAGTATAAGAATAAAAATGGTTTCATTTTTCATGAAGACAATGTTCCAGCTCACACTGTGCTCTCAGTAAAGCAGTTTCAGACCATAGACTGTATGTATTATGGACAAAGTGACCGTGACATCACCCATTGATTTCTGAAGGGCCATTTTGAGACCAATCAACTTGTCACTTCATGGATGGCATCTTGGAGCCAAAAACAGGATGTAACTATATTTGGATGAATGGCAGCAGGGCTTACAAAGCGGGGGCTCATGGGGGATCTAACATTAGCTGCTATCTTACTGATGCGGTAAAACTTCACCATGCATTGTCAAACAAAGTCATATCACAGTATTGTTAGTGTAAACACTTACACTCGACTGCAGCTGTGGGTATCTCATTTACAACTACGAACATATTAAATAAATAGAAGGTATGAAGCGCTGAATCGGTCTGACTTCGCTATAGCAAGCTGCTGCTACAGCGACATGTCAATCAAACCCCAGCATGGCAGTCATTTGTCGGTGTATTTGCCATAATATCTTAATAATGAAGCAAAAAGTTAAAGATGGACCATCACATTACTTAGTGTCACAATCTGCTGCTTTGGTGCCCTCTGGTTGTGTGTGTATGTGCGTGCTTCTCCCCTTGTTATCTGTTGCAGGTGTGTTGATTACGGACTGAGGATCACAGCTGTTACACATCTCAATCATCTGCCACAGTATTTATTCCGGGTCCTTTCAGCCAGTATTCACCAGTCCGACCACTTTCACTTCGTGGTATAAAGCCCACTTTTGATATAGTTCCCGCTAAATGTACTTACGACCTCTTACCTTGTTTTTCCTGTGTCCGCAGTCCTCGGTCCAGCCCAGCCACCCGCTTCCTCAGTCCTGTCCTTGTGAAGGCTCCTCTTTTCCAGCTGCTTGGGTTCCCCGTTGTTGTGTTTCTCCAGTTCCCCTCATTCACATTCGTCTCCTCTCGTCCTCCCGTCGTCCTCTTCGTTATTCCCCCTTGCCTGTCGAATTTGACTCTTTGCACACTGTAAATAAACTCACTAACACTTGACTCAGCACTGTTGTCCGCCTCCTCCCTTGTGACAGATCGGACTGGCCACAATGGACCCTGCTGAGGCAGACGCCATTACAACATCCATCTGGAACGCACTCCGGACCCAGGGAGTTCTATTGGGTCTTCACGAGCACCTCCTACAAGGCTTTTCCCAGTTCCGTGATGAAATCCTGCCCCAGGTTTCCATGATTGTCACGCAGTTGACTGCCATGGCTAACCAGCTTTCTGCCTCAGTTCCTTTGCCGACCCCTCAGTCCATACCTAACGCCGCTCCATCGAGGAGCGCTGAAGGGCAACGAGACGCGCCCATCACCGATCCTGAGCCCCATTCCAGTGATTTCCACCGTTGCCATGGTTTCCTGCTCCGGTGTCAGCATGTGTCCTTTCATACTAAAAAGTCTCAGATTCTCTACACGGTGGGGCTGCTTCCGGGTAGGGCGTTGGACTGGGCAGAGGCAGAAGGGGCATGAAGAACACTACTCACTCAGACCTATGATTCATTCGAACAAAAGTTTCAGCGAATTTTTGACCACCCTGACCATTCCGGTTCTGCAGCTGCTCATCTCCTGATCCTGGTTCAAGGAAGCCGCAGTGCGGCTGAATATTCAGTCAAGTTTCAGACGATAGCAGTGGACTCCGGATGGAATGATGAGGCTCTGAAAGGAGTTTATTACAAAGGTCTGAGTGAGGCGCTGAAAGATGAACTTGGATGTAGGGAGTCCCCTGTAGAGTTGGATGACTTGATTGACCTGGCTAAGAGAGCGTCAGCGGGAGTGTAGCGCTAAGCACCGAAGCTTCCCCACAGCCCTGGATCCCCCCCAGCACCGCCAGCAATTTTCTTCTGGGACCCCTTCGCCTTCTACCAGCTCAGAGGAGCCCATACAGCTGGGAGGGATGTGCCTCTCGACCAAGGAGCTGCAGCGGCGGATCAGGCTAGGTGAGTATTGTGGGACCACCAGCCACCGGATCACGGACTGCCCGGTGAGGCCCAAAAGGTCGAGGTCACTGGTGGTTCTGGGGTCTCGGTGAGCCGGGTGCCGCATGATACGTCTCTCCCCAGGTCTTCTCTTCCCGCCACTATCCATTCCTCCCATGCGTCTGTTTCAATCCCTGTATTTATTGATTCCGGTTCTGACGACAACTTTATTGATGAAGCTTTAGCTAAACAACTCAAATTATCATTCACCTAGCAGTTCCCCTGTCGGGTGAAGCCATTGACGGTAGCGTGTTAACCCGTATAACACACATCTCCGATCCCGTGACCATAGTAATTTCTGGCAATCACTCCAAATGCATCACATTAAAAGTTATCTCATCCTCTCACAATCCTTTGTGACTGTGTTTCCCTGGCTCTGAACTCATAACCCTCATGTCAGGTGGCAACTTAATAAAATTCTTTCATGGAGTCCTTTTTGCCTCACAAACTGCCTCCGGTCTGTGGAGGTCTAGTCCCCAGATCCCAGTCGGAAAAAGAACCTCCTCCCGTAGATTTGTCTTCTATTCCTGAATGCTATCAAGATCTATCAGGTGTTCAGTAAGAAACACGCCACAGGGTTGCCTCCCCATCGGCCGTATGACTGCACGATAGAGTTAATTCCAGAAGCTCCCTTCCCCTCTGGCCGCCTATACAACCTGTCCCGGCCAGAGAGGGAGGCTATGGAGGAGTATATCAATGATTCTCTGGCAGACGGTCATATTCGCCCTTCCAGCTCCCCGGTGGCTGCAGGGTTCTTTTTCGTTTCAAAAAAAGACGGTTCCCCTCAGCCCTGCATCAACTACTGCAGACTCAATAACATTACAGTAAAAAATAAATATCCAGTCCCACTTCTCACCTCAGCCTGGGAACCGTTACAGGGCGCAACCGTTTTTTCTAAACTTGATTTACAAAACACCAAATCCGCATTAGAGAAGGGGACGAACGGAATACCGCATTTAACACACCCTTAGGACATTTTGAGTATCTGGTGATGCCGTTTGGCCTCACCAACGCTCCCGCGGTCTTCCAGGCACTAATGAATGACGTGCTTCAGGATTATCTAAACCATTTCATTTTTGTTTATCTTGATTACATACTTATTTTCTCGAAGTACCTTGACCACCATACCCAGCACGTCCGTTTGGTTCTCCAGCAACTGCTGGAGAAATAGTTATTCATTAAAGCCGAAAAATATGAGTTCCATCTTAGCTCCATCACCTTTCTCTGGCATGTCTTGGGTGCTGGGCGAATCCAGACAGACCAGGGAAAGGTGAAGGCGGTAGCTGATTGGCCCACTCCCTCCAACCGCTGTCAATTACAGCAGTTCCTCAGTTTTGCAAATTTCTATAGAAAATTCATCAAAAACTTCACCTCCACTGTCCTACCCCTCAGTCAGCTCACATCCCCCAAGGTCCCCTTTGTCTGGTCCCCAACTGCTCAGCATGCTTTTCTTTCACTAAAGCGTCTGTTCATTTCTACTCCCATCTTAGCCCAGCCTGACCCGTCCAAGCCCTTCATTGTCGAGGTCAGCGCCTCGGACTCCGGAGTGGGGGCCGTCCTTTCCATCGGACAGAGGACCAGAAGGTGCAACCCTGTGCCTTTTTTCTCCTGTCATCTCTCCCCTGCAAAAAGGAACTACAACATCGGTGACTGTGAGCTACTGGCCATTAAATTGGCCTTGGAGGACTGGCGGCATTGGCTGGAGGGGGCGTTCCATTCTTTCACCATATGGACAGATCACAACAACCTCAAATACCTGCAGCAGGATAAGCGACTGAACTCCCGTCAGGCACATTGGTCCCTGTTTTTTAATAGTTTCAAATTAATTGTTTCCTATAGGCCTGGTTCCAGGAACTTGAAACTGGACTCCCTATCTCACTAGTTTACTCCAGACCGGGACCCTCCAAACCTAAACCCATATTGCCGCCCTCCTGCATCGTAGCCGTGGTCACCTGGGAGGTGGAGACGGCGGTGAGGGAGGCGCAGTGGGATGATCCGGACCCGGGAACAGGTCCCAAGGGGCGCCTCTATGTTCCACCGGTTACGCGATCCCAGGTACTCCGGTGAGCCCACTCCTCCAGGTTCGCCTGTCATCCTGGCATAAACCGAACCATGCAAATTCTGCTCAGGTGTTTCTGGTGGCCCAGCATGACCCACAACGTCCGGGACTTCATTCGAGCCTGTTCTGTCTGTGCCTGTGGTAAGGCCACAAATCAGCCTCCCTCAGGTCTACTACAACTGCTTCCAGTCTCCGGTCGGCCTTGGTCTCACATCGCCCTCGACTTCATCACTGGACTTCCCCCATTGGAAGGTATAACAGTTATCCTCACAGTTGTTGACAGATTCTCCAAAGCAGCACATTTTATCCCTCTAGAAAAACTCCACACTGCCACTGAAACAGCTAACCTCCTTACCCTCCACGTATTCTGTATTCATGGCATTCCATCCGACATTGTATCTGACCATGGTCCCCAGTTCACCTCTCAAGTATGGAAAGTGTTTTGTCGCTCCCTGTGGGCTACGGTCAGTCTATCTTCTGGTTTTCATCCCCAGACCAACAGCCAGGCAGAGCTGCTAAATCAAGAACTGGAGGCGGCCCTGAGATGCGTGGCTGCACAAAACCAGACGTCGTGGGCTACACATCTCCCCTGGGTGGAATATGCCCACAACTCGCAAGTGTCAGCCGCCACGGGGATGTCACCATTCGAGGCGTCTTTCAGGTACCAACCACCCTTGTTCCCTGAAGAGGAGGAGGAGTTGACGGTGCTGTCCGTTCAGGTGCACCTCAGAATGTGTCGAGGGACTTGGAGGGAGGCCCCGGCCGCCCTCCCTCGGACAGGAACCAGCGCATTGCCGATCGTCAGTGAGCCCCGGCCCCCAATTACCAACCTGGCCAGCAGGTGTAGTTGTCCACCTGAAACATTCCTCTTCAGGTGGAATCCCATAGGTTGGCTCCAAGGTTCATTGGGCCTTTTTCCATCCACAGCATCGTCAACCCTACCGCTGTCAAACTGTCACTACCTGCATCCATGAGGATTCATCCTGTATTTCACGTCTCTCAGGTCAAGCCTGTCATTAACAGTCCCTTCAGCCTGCCAACCGCAGCACCCCCACCACCCCTGACGATTGACAACCACCCCGCCTTCACCGTCAACCGCATCCTGGATGTGCGCCGGAGGGATCAGGGTTTCCAGTACCTGGTTGACTGGGAGGGGTATGGTCCAGAGGAGAGGTCCTGGGTATCCCGTGCTAACATCCTGGATCCAGGGCTACTTAGAGACTTTTACCGTGCTCATCCGGACAAGCCAGATCGGTCCCCTGGAGTGAACCGTTAAGGGGGGGGTACTGTCACAGTTTGCTGCTTTGGTGCCCTCTGGTTGTGTGTGTGTATCTTCGTGCCTCTTCCATTTTCATCTATTGCAGGTGTGCTGATGACGGACTGAGGTTCACAGCTGTTATGCATCTCCAATCGTCTGCCGTAGTATTTATTCCAGGTCCTTTCAACCAGCATTCGCCAGTCCGACCGCTTTCACTTCATGGTATAAAGCCCACTTTTGATATAGTTCCTGCTAAATGTACTTACGACTGCTTATCTTGTTTTTACTGCGTCCACAGTCCTCGGTCCAGCCCAGCTGCCTGCTTCCTCAGTCCTCTCCTAGTGAAGGCTCCTCTGTTTCTGGTGCCTGGGTTCCCCGTTGTTGTGTTTCTCTGGTTCCCCTCATCCACATTTGTCTCCTCTCGTCCTCCCATGGTCATCCTCGTTATTCCCCCTTGCCTGTCGAATTTGACTCTTTGCACACTGTAAATAAACTCACTAACACTTGACTCAGCAGTGTTGTCCGCCTCCTCCCTTGTGACACAAACCTTCTTCTCGTTGACTTTGGAGTATCCCACATGCCTTCTGGTGAAATCTAGAGGGGATATAATAAGTGTTTTTCTCTTTACCACTCCCCCATAAAGATTTGACTGGTAGAAAATGGCCAACAGTTGCTGTTTGCATAGTTTCATCCATCCTAGCAGCTGAAGCTTTTAACTCTTTCAGAGTCATCATGAGTATAATGTTTATTCCCTCATGAGCTTCTTCCTTGCACAGTCTTTTAGTTTGTGAGGACATTCTGCTCTGAGTAGATTTATGCATGTGCCATATTTCTCTCATTTTTTAATAATGGTATTAAATAAACACTGGGCAATATACAGCAACTTAAAAAGGTTCATTGTGTAATTAAAACGAGGAATACTGATTCACCAGTGACTGGACCTTCTGGACACAGATGTCTACATGACTGTCACTTTAGACACAGTCAGTGCACTCAGATTTTCTCCCTTTGACAAACTGTCAGACCACCAGCACCGTTTGGCTGACAGAAAAAATACTTATGCAATCACTTATTTTCTGTCTTTTCTTTTTGTTTTATTAATTGACATTGCTTCACAGAAATATGCTGTCACTTTGGTATTTAATATTAGTTTTATGTTGTAAATTCTTTTTTGTAAATTCAAAAATGCTACATTTTATTCTCACTGATTAAACATTTGAACACAACTGAGAGGGGGATACAGTTGCACAATAACACCATTTATATTAAAATTTGGTCACCCAAGCGCTGATAATAAGGTATACTTATGACATTTAAGGTATTATATTAAGGTATACTTATATGCCAGAACTGATTTTCAACTTTTATGACCCTGTAGTCTTGACCTTTGACCTTTAGTCTCCAAAAACATAGCCACAGGTACTAGTCCCAAGGTTAGCCTGAATGCCAGGTTCCATTTGTTTTTAAGTCAGGACAGATGGAAGGACAGATGGATAGGTGGCACCGGCCGCCATTACCCGTGCCTGAACTCCTTTGCCATGAGTAAAAAAAGAAGCCCTCAATGTTGACATCACCTTGTATTAGCTCACATCAGCCTAAAGGGAAGTATAAACCATGCCTGAACCCACATAATCACTCACTAATGATGAGATGCCTAAAATTAAAATGTGTACAGTACCTCCATACTTATAAAACACCAGGTCGACCTGTGCCTCCATTAAGTCTTTCATTAGAGTTTCTTCTTGGTCAGATAACAACTCGTGTTTTTCTGTCTGAATGCAGGATCTAGTATAAATCACTGGGAACAACATGACTGCCTTGAATGGCTGCTTCAAAACAAAACAACGCTTTCTTGTCATAAACTGTACATACACCAAGCATCGAAGTATTTATGGAAGCATCTATTAAATCTTTTTGCATTTGACAGGTTGTGAGCCATGTATTGAATTCTGTATGCCATGACAGCATGGTGAATGTTAACATTTTGTCAAATCAGTTGGCTACCAAATAAAATGACATGCTATAATTAAAATCACAATGCAGCAAATGTTTCAGCAATGAGCAAACAGTTGACCAATTAGCAGCACGTATATGCACTAAACAGACAATGGTTTCTGTCCATAGGGATTTTGAATTATCCATC
>JAQQAE010016911.1:0-11629 GCA_029823295.1 Pseudamia nigra
ATAAGGCGCAGTGTCATATTTGGACAAAATAGACGGCGTTTAGGTGCGCCTTATAGTGCGGAAAATACGGTAATGAATAATTTTAATCCATTCATTTACTACCGCACCTGTTCAGGGCTGCGGGTGGCTGAAGACAATCGCAGCTGTCCTTTGGGCTACATGGGAGGGTCCAACACCAAAACTGTTTTTTTATTGGTGTTCGGTGGTTCAGTGTTAAAGGGTTATCCCGGAGGCCCCACTTTCATGGTCTGTATTCATACTGAAAATCTAGTTCAAGCATGCTTTTGCCCTTCTGCTCTGCAGGAGGTTTCTGTCCTCCCTGAGCTCACCTTATGACACTTGCGTTACCGTTTGACACGTGTGCCGCCCGAGTCAAACTCCCTACCTGCCACGCTCGGGGCTCGCCTCTTTGCCCCACCAGGTAAGTGACGTACAAATGTGTCGGCGCCAATATGTTCGGTGTTTCATGCGGGAGTCGTCGTGAGGTCAGGAAGTAACTTTCCCTGCTTTCAATTGAATAGTCAGCTACCTAATTTATTCAGAGCAAACCCCTTGAACGATGAAAATGGCGAAAAGAAAAAAAGGTGAGGAGTATCGTACATTTGAGCCCGAATGGACAGAGGAATTCGCCTTTGTGGACAGAGCAGGTTTTGTATTGTGTCTAATATGCAATGATAAAATTTCATTGATGAAACGGTCAAATATAAAGCGACACTTTGACACACATCATGCTACATTTGCATCGAAATATCCATGTGAGCAGTCATTCTCACATCTGAAAAACATCAAGATCACGTTTAATGGATGAAAACCTCAACGCCTGCGTGAAGCTTCACCTCACCGTGTATCAACCAGACGATAAGGCCGTTAGCAAAAGCATGCAACACCAGAAGTCGCATTAACGGTAAGAAGTATTTTATTTATTATCGGTTTGCTTCAGTATCACATTGTTAAACAGAATACATTCTGAGACTTATTATACTTTTAAATTGTAGGTTTTACTTAAAAATTCACACATTTAGTTGTATTTAGTGTTAAAAACATTTTATGGCTCTCACGGAAATACATTTAAAATATGTGGCTTCCGTTGGCTCTCTCAGGCAAAAAAGTTCTTGACCCCTGCTCTAGGATAATGGCCGAATTTAATAGCCGCCAAAAATGGCACCCCAGAGTCAAGCCCAGGCTGCAGAGTGAAAGAAGTCCTATTGAGTCCAAATGGGCCTAGTTCCGTGCCTCTATTGTCGAGGTGGTTGATCAGTGCCTGTTATGGCAGTTGCCATAACAGGCACTGTTATCTCTGGGGCTGAGGTTGCCGAGGTGGTCAGACTCCTCGGTGCCAAGGGCCCCGGAGTGGATGAGATCTGCCCAGAGTTCCTGAAGTCTCTAGATGTTGTGGAGCTGTTGTGGTTGACACCTTTGCAACATCGCATGGACATCAGAGGCAGTGCCGCTAGATTACCAGACTGGGGTGGTGGTTCCCCTCTTTAAGAAGGGAGACCAGAGGGTGTGTTCTAACTATAGGGGGATCACACTCCTCAGCATCCCCAGTAAGGTCTATTCCGAGGTGCTGTAGAGGAGGATCCATCAGCTAGTCGAATCTCAGATTTAGGAAGAGCAGTGTTGTTTTCGTCTTGACTGTGGAACAGTGGACCAGCTCTATACTCTCAGGAGGGTCCTGGAGGGTGCATGGGAGTTTGCCCAACCAGTCTACATGTGTTTTGTGGATCTGGAGGAAGCATTTAACCATGTCTCTCATGGAGTTCTGTGGGGAGTGCTCCGGAAATATGGGGTAGTGGATGCAATGATCAGGGCTGTTCAGTCCCTGTATGACTGGTGTCAGAGTCTGGTCTTCATTGCCAACAGTAAGTCAGACTCGTTTCCGGTGAGGGTTCGACTCCACCAGGCCTACCCTTTTGTCACCGATTCTCTTCATAATTTTTATGGACAGAATTTCTAGGCACAGCCACAGCATTGGGGGAGTCCGGTTTGGTGACCTCAGGATTGGATCTCTGCTTTTTTGCAGATGATGTGGTTCTGTTGGCTTCATCGGGCTGTGACCTGCAGCTCTCCCTGGGGCAGTCTGCAGCTGAATGTGAAGGGGCTGGGATGAGAATCAGCACCTCCAAATCCGAGACCATGGTCCTCAGCTGGAATAAGGTAGTGAAGAAGGAGCTGAGTCGAAAGGCAAAGCTCTCGATTTACCAATCGATCCATGTTCCTACCCTCACCTATGGTCATGAACTTTGGGTCATGACCAAAAGAACAAGATGCAGGATTCAAGTGGCCTACATGAGTTTCCTCCGCTGGGTGGCTGGGCTCTTCCTTTGAGCTGAGGTGAGAAGCTCAGTCATCTGGGAGGGGCTCAGAGTAGAGCCGCTGCTCCTCCATGTTGAGAGGAGCCAGATGAGGTGGTTTGGGCATCTGGTTCGGATGCCTCCTGGCTGCCTTCCTGGTGAGGTGTTCTGGGCATGTCCCACTGGGAGAAGGCCCCGAGGAAGGTCCAGGACAAGCTGTAGGGACTATGTCGCTCGGCTGGCCTGGGAGTCCCCCCAGAAGAGCTGGACAATGTAGCTGGTCCGCTTTCACACCAGCCCAAACGAACCAAACTTGCAAGTGTTCTGGACTCTGGTCCGCTTTAGGTGGACTAAATGTCGTAGGTGTGAAAGCACCCTTAGAATCTCTAAAAATAGATTGGGAGGCAGAGCCTTCAGTTACCAAGCTCCTGTCCTCTGGATTCCACTTCCAATGTGGGGCCAGGATGCAGACACACTGTATGTTTTAAACTTAGCTTAAAACTTTCCTTTTTGACAAAGCTTATAGTTAGGGCTAGGTCAGGTAAACCTTTATTCCTCCTTTAGCTCTGCTGCATCATCCTCGGCTGTTGGTGGACATTGATGCACTGAGCTTCGCTCTCTATCCCTGTATCAAACTTTCCCCCTGCCTTTCTCTCTAACTCTCTTCCCCTCATTCTCTCTCCTCCGCATCTCCTTCTCTCCTCCCCTTTCTCCCTCTCCATCTTCTCTCCATCTCCATTTTCAATCTCCATCTCCCACCCTCTCTCTCTCTCTCTCTCTAGTCGCTTCTCTTTCTCTGCCCCTCTCTACTCCCCCTTTTATTTGCCTTCATTCTCTTGTCATCTATATTGTGATACAAACTTGCGTCGTAGTTCTGTGCTTCCTCCCTCTGCCCTAGGTCGCAAGGTCTCTTGATGTATTTGGTGTGTGTTTGCTGATTGTGGACCGGTACTTATCACTAAAATATATTTTTAAGTTGTGAACAGAATTATGAAGTAATTGTGGTGAAATACATTAATACTGATGCAACCCAAATTCCAAGCAAGTTGGGATGTAAATAAAATGTTAATAAAAACAGAAAACATATGATTTGCAATTCTCATAAACCCATATTTTATTCTCAATAGAACATAGCATATCAGATGTCAGAACTGAGACATTTTAGCATTACATAGAACATATTAGCTCATTTTGAATTTGATGGCACTGACACATTTCAGAAAAATTGTATGGGTTAACTAATTAGGTTAACTGTTAACAGGACAGTAACATGACTGGGTATAAAAGGAGCATTTTAGATGTGAAGATTGGCAGAGGTTCACAATTTCCTCAATGTAATATTCCAGAGACTTTGATGAAGATTATTTACTTTAGACTTTACATGTAAACTTTGAAGAATTATTTACATTTTATTGATATCTCAATATTTTCAGAATTGGGATTGTAATAATGCACATCAGAATCAACAAATGTGTAAAAGTCAGCATCTTATGAAAATTTGTCACTTCCTTTTTAAAATTGTTTTAAAAACACCCTTAGTCAGAGGTGAATGGTGGGTATTTTCATATTTACCGTGGTCCAGGCATTTGGACTTTACAGTTTGATTCAGACCTAATGATTAGTTATGAAAGGTCACTGGTACCACAGTGTGGACCAACCAGCCAGTTTTTGGTCTGACAAAAGGAGGTGGTACAGATGAAAGTCAACCATGGGGTCAGTTCATGTGTTCTTTGTGGATTCTTTCAACTTTATACTAATAAAAATAAGCAAAAAACAAAGGTAAGACAGAAGATGTTGAAAATCAACAACCCTACACTCAGACGATCTATCAACCAGTCAATTTTAGTACACGGAGACACAGCACATGTAGATGATCATAACAGGACACACTACCAAGACTGCAGTATGAAAGTAGAAGAAGTAAAACAATGACACAAAAAGCTGAACTGTAGTTTGGTTCTTGGTTTGAACTTTCAGGTGTGAAACCACCTTTAAATTCACTGTGCAGATTCTGAACTTTGAACATAGGCATCACCCACTGGTAGAATTATGACACTGGAGCAGGACCATAGCAAATGCATATTTCCATCTCTCCAACCTCCCACAACAGAGCTCACCCGCGCACTGACTGTTCTAAGTTTCACCAAAGAGTTTCATTATCTTGATTTCTGCACTGGTTAGGAAAGGTTTGAATGTTTTCACTAGTGCTCTGGACAGTGGATTTCTTTAAGTGCATCTGTTTGTTATCAAAGGCCTCTGTTGCCCCTTACTTGTATGAATCATTAGTGACAACATATGGTAGTCAAGTGCTTCCCTCCACCTCTTATTCAAACCACACCTGCATGCATGCTCTGTTAGCTTCGGTTAAATATCAGCAGGGTGAAGCATCAGCAGGTGTGGTAATGTTTAATCTACATGAGGTAACCTTTCAGCACTTCCCTCTTGGGTGTTTTTGTGCTGTATATGAGTTTTAAAACATACGCAACATTTGCAACTACAAGAGGAATTTGTGACCGTTTTCTGTCTGCAATTGCTTAATACAAGGAGGTAAAGGTAGTACTTGTTTTAACCGTCAGGAAATTGTGAGGCCGATAACAGTCTTATTTTAGCTGGCGTTAACTTCTGCTTCTCTTTTCTGTCTGCTGTGTACTTCACCGGAGTGCTTGCCAGGGTCACTGCAATCTATCTCATCTATTGTTAGAGCTATAACACAGTTTGTTGAATGTTTGGATGTGATGCATGTCCAGGCAATTCTTCAAAGACAAGAATGGCACTTAAGTGTCTCCTTGCTTGGGTATTGGCTAATCTGTTGACAAGTAAGACTTAGATTGTCCTTAGTCTCTCGCAGATCTAGATAGACCAGTTTGCTCTGTGTACAGTTGCATGTTCTGACCTGTATGTTCCTCTCTCTTTGTTTTATGTTTGTGTGTGTTTATGTGCACTGTCTGTGTCATCCCAGATTCAGATGTACCAGCTCTCCAGACTGTTGCACGACTACCACCGTGAGTTGTACAACCACTTTGAAGAGTACGAGATCTGCCCGAGCCTCTACGCAGCTCCGTGGTTTCTCACGCTCTTCGCTTCACAGTACCCCCTCGGCTTTGTTTCCCGCATCTTTGGTATAGTTTTCTCACAGTGATTTGCATGCTTGCTCACACAAATGCTTATCTGCACTATGCTGTGTTAAAAAAAAATTACATTCGATAACCTGAGTATACAGACAGATTAATGCATTTATTTATCCATCAATTTGTTTTTTTTTTCCTGTCAGATTTTGTGTTTGTCCAGGGGACTGAAGTCATCTTTAAAGTGGCCCTGTGTCTCCTTAGCAGCCATGAAGGGGAGATAGTGGAGTGTGACAACTTTGAGAGCATTGTGGACTATCTGAAAACTACACTTCCCACCCTCACACAGACACAGATGGATCAGACCATTGCTAAGGTACAAAGCAAGACAGAGGCACACACACTGATGCATGTAAAATTGTAAAGATATAAATGTATGCATGGTTACTTAAAACCTCTCAAACTCCAGCACTCTCAGATACGGGGGCTATGGGGAATTGGAGGACTTTAATTTGGCAACAAAAAGTGTAAAACAAAAAGCATAAAACACTGCACTAATTACCGTATTTCCTGGACTATAAGTCACTCTGGAGTACAAGACGCACAAGCCAAAAAATGCAATGAAGAAGAAGAAAACGCATATAAGTTGCACTGGACTATCAGTCGCATTTTTAGGGGGAAATTTATTTTACAAAATCCGACACCAAGAATAGATATTTCATCTTGAAAGGCTAGTTATAGTAATAATAGAATAGAGAACAACAGGCTGAATAGGTGTGCGTATGCAAACGTAACACACTGATGGTTATGCAGCTACATGAAGCATAAACAACCAACTGAATAGGTGTCTCGTATGTTAACGTAATATGTTAACAGTTATTCACATAACTATAGCATAAAGAACATAATATAACTCACAATCTCACTCCTAATCGCTAAATCCTTTAAATTTTTCATCCTCTGTGTCGTTTCTGAGCAACTCCGCCAACTCCGGAGGTAGACAAAGCACCACTTCCTCCTCTGCATGGCTGTCGTTAGACTCAGCATCAGTTCCATTTCCAGTTATTCCGGCCCTTCTGAATCCCAACAGGATGGTTTCATTTGTCACTCAAGTCCATGCCTTGTCAATCCGTCCAATGACTTGCTGGAAAGTTGCATGGCCCATTCTCCTGGTTGCCGTGAAGCTGTGCTCTCAGTGTGAAAATAACCAACATATAAAATGTTTCCATATATATAAGTCATATATAAGTCACACCTGAGTATACGTTGCACCCCTAGCCAGACGATGAAAAAAAGTGCGACTTATAGTCCGGAAAATACAGTCCATAAACTATAATTTTACTGCAGATCAAATTAAACAGGAGACACTCAGTTACAAGCTCATGTAAGTCATATTCACACACACCAAACACAACTCCAATATCTAATATGAAAATCCAAAAGAAAAAGAGGGCTTAAGAGGTTAAGTGATGCATTAATTACACATTAATCCTGTTTTATAGCTGTATTACATTCATCTTTGATTTTTAATGTGTTTGAATTTTATGACTTTTGTGCACTGTAAACCTGCCTTGTTATAGATCTTTGCAGGCTGCACTATAGTAACACAATTATTTGTTTTCTATGGTTTTTTTTTAAGTGTCAAGCAGTAACATGTTATCTTTTACATTCACTGCAAAGCCACAGTTAACAAAATTCAGATATAGCAAATTTAGTTTCAAGGATGAAATTCTGGATGAACTTCAAGCTGTCCAATGACTTAACTCACATCCCGGTTGACCAGTGAATATGATTCAAGCTTATAGTGCCTTGTTTTATATATACGGTATATATATATATATATACACACACACACACACACTGCACCACAGTATATTAAGTTTCACTGTATAACTTGTGGTTTGGCAGGTAATGGAGATGGACATCTCCAAGCAGCTGCATGCATATGAAGTGGAGTACCACGTCCTGCAGGATGAGATGCTAGAGACCGGACCGCTGCCCGATGATTCTGAGCGGCTTGACAAGCTCGAAAAGACACACGCACAGTTGAAGAAACAAAATATGGACCTGCTGGAAAAGCTTCAGGTGAGCAAGAGAAGCCACAGATTCATCTTCATTTAAGGCACAGTTTTTATTACACCCTTATGTCAAAGTGACTGGTTTTGGAACACAATAGCAAACTGAGTGTATTATTTTTGTAATAACTATTTTAGTGGTTTATGTGGTTAAAATGGATCCACATTAGTTGTCACCAAGGTAACAATTAGTCTTCCTGAGGTCCATCACATAAAAACAGCATTACATAAAATAACACAGACAACAGAAAGATGGAGCAAACCATTGCAAAGGTACATGGTATGTAATTGTCTACGTTACGGTTTTTCAACTGATTTTTATCTAGGGACTACAACCATGACTAGGAGACAACCTGGAGGACACTGCTGTTCAGTATGAGGACAGGTGTTGAGATTACGGTAGTTTTTTCTTGTCTCTTAGTGCGTTTTCTGGGTGTGGTGAATTGCTGTCTATTGCTGGCAGTATAGTGGTGGATAGGGACAGTCTTATTTTATTCCCTGGCTACAGCCTTGCCCTGTACTTATAAGATATTCCAGTGTGGAAAATCCACTCTCACAGAGATATGTAGTTGCAAAAGGTACTTTACTGCTTTTGCTGTAAGTTTTGACAGGCTTCGACTGCTACTTCTATCTCTAGCTTTTTCCTTACAACGAACCAATTAGGTTGCTGGGTAGACATTGGAACTACAAGTGCAGGGGCCACTTGCAATGCCTTCATGGACCGCAACCCCTGGTCTATATGGTCAGAAGCCCAGGAGACATTTCATGTGTAATATGTAACTGTAACTGAATATTGTCATTATTTAGAGCTTGTAGTCCCTCAACCTACCAATAGATGGCAGTGAAACATAGGTTAAGAACACAATAGAATGTTAAACAAAGGGACAAAAAGCTCTGTTTTGCTTCATACTGCTTCCTACTGTGTGAGCAGGACTGACAATGTCTGGTCCTCAATAAAATAAGACCATATGTGAAGCTGATTGTTTCCTTGTAGCAAGGAATCTTCCACTGAAATGTTGAAAAAGTTGACATTATCTGTGATATTTTTGCTGTGATCCTCATAAAGTCAACCAAGTGTTGTCTCACTGTTATTAAGTTGTAATTTGTTGCTCCTCCACTTTTGTTTGCACTATGTCTAAATCTCTAGTATTAGCCAAACCTCAGATAACTCCATGTCTGTGTTTACCAGGCTGCACGGCAAAAAATTCAGACGCTGGAGACAACCGTGGATAACTTCCTTTCTCGGGAGAGCAAAATGAAGCACATGATTCGCTCTCTGGAGCAGGAGAGGGCAGTTTACCAGAAGACCATTGAACGCATGCGCTCGTGCCTTCCCCCTGACGCCCTGACAGATGTGGAGATGACCCAGATCAAAACTGGACCCAACGGGAAAGCCAAAACTGCAGCCAAGAAGCCCTGATGGCAACCAGGGGGCTGGCTGCTGCGGGCAGGCGCACAGGCAGAGACTGAAGTGAACAAATGGAGTCTATATTATGAAAGGGTGCTGAGCTCCACAGCTGTTACTGTTGTGCTGCAAAAGAATGTCAAGGTTTTGTAAATGAGTGGTGCCTGGACTTGAGACTTTATGTTGACATGATGTTTTGCAGTAGATAATGAGAGTGGGAGGATGGTTTCACTTGTATTAGCAGCAGACTGTTCCATTAGTGCATCAAAACTACTGTTTTGTGTCATTTGTTTCATTGCCAGTTTGAAGGTGAGCTCAAGATGCACAACATAACATCTTTTGGTAATGGCGGGGGAATTTTCGAGGTCGCCACAAGTAAGAACCGTCTCTGCCTTTACAAAGCTCTTTGAAAACTGCCTTGATGATTCACAGACTAACTTGACAGCACCACAACAGCAATGAACTGAAGGTGGCTGATGTCGAGCCATCTATTGGACTTCAGGGTCAACTTATAGCCATCACCAGTGTCTGTAATCCTTGATTTGACACTTATGTGCTGCAGACATTGCTTTTTTTTCCACTTTGCTTTCATCCTGTTTTGTCACTTGAAATTTTTGTGAATGTAATTTCCCTCCAAAGATCATTGTGTTTTTAAGCATTCTGTTTTTCAAGGCAGGGACATCTGGGTGCACATCTGCCACGTTCGGCTTAGAATTTCAGCTGACATATAGTATCTTGTTGCTCATCTCTTAACACTACACCACTGCCTTCACACAAGACATGAACAGTGCTTGTGCGTGCTGCTTTTAAGGAGGAAGTGTTTCTCCCAAAGCTCAGGCAGGATGTGAGATCGTCTGCCTTCTTAGTTTCCTGTGTGACTGACCGTGGTGTCGCCTTGCTTTAGCTTCACGTTCAGAAAGTGAGACAGAGTTCACACATCCCAGGAGGGATGAAAAAGCAGATGAAGGTGAATGATCTGAATGTAAACCTCGTAGGACCTTTCTGTTTGTGTGTGTCCAATGTGAGCTGATGTTTGATACAGCAAGCAACATTTTCTCTTGTACTTTTCATGGAGTGAAATTGGATTGTTTTATACCATTCAAGATTTCAAGACCACACGTGTCATCGGCTGCTGTTGGTCACATGACTAACTTTTTTTTGCAGTGAAACTTCAGTATTCAGATTAGTAGAAGGACCTCAGAGGAAGTAAGTCTAAGTATCTTATAGACACTTCAGTTTCCATTTGAGGACAACATATATTTTCTCCCACCTCTGTGTCTCACTCACTTTTGCCAGTTCTGAGTGAAAGCAAAGCAGTTCAACTCATGTCTGTCATGAAAAAGCACTCTTCTTTCTGTCCCTGGCAACAAGTTGTTTCTGTTTGATTCTGCCATCTTTACTCCATATGCACACATGCTTTGGTCAACAATGCAAGACATATACAGTATGTTTGCTGTGTTCACGTATACCCTTAACATTTGTATAATTTCACTAAGATGAAGTGGATGCAGTCTGACATTTCCTGTCAGAGTGAAACGTTTTTCTGGTAATTGAGGTGACATTGCAAAAGTTTGCACCAAAGTTCTCATTAATAATAGAAAAATGGTTGCCTCTGAACAGCAGGGATTCTTTCAGTAGTTCAGTAAGTGAAACATATCTGACTGCTTATTTTGAAATGCATCAAAGGAATCATTGGATGCGGGCCGACAAAGCCTTTCTGCCTGTTATGGCCTATTGTGCTTATTCACAGTATTTTTGCGTCAATGAACCAAAGATGTGATTGTTTTTTAGCTGAATGAATGAATGAAAAATGAATGAATTCACACAAAATGTTCTTCTTCCGTATATTACTTCAATGAATAAGTATTTGGTCACAGCACCTGTCCAACAATCAGCTTTTTTAGAATGACATAAAAGCATTTGTAGTAAGACACTATGAAGGATTGTTAGGATGTTTACCCAGCTTTACTCAATTAGTTTTTATTCAACTTACCCATTAGTGCCAAAGTTTAAGATGGCCTTTGTTCTCCATTAATGAGAGAATGGGATATAAGACTTAAAACACATCATTGTGGTTTATTTCGGGTGCTGATTACTAAATTGTGCTTGTTTCACTGTTTTAAAGAAAACAGAGATGGACTACATGTTCTGTTACACGAGGGCTACACAAAGCAACAAACCTGTCATGAATTCTTCAATAAACCTCACCTTGCCTTGTTTTCTGTCTAAAGTCTGAATGTCTTTCCTTGTACCGTAAGCTCTCATAAAGAAAACATGTACCTTTACTGCTCTACAAGGTAACACACCAAGTGTAGGATGTAGCCTCAAGCTGAAACACTCTGTTTGTAGACATTTTGTTGCATAAAAGGCCATGTGAAGCTTGGACAGTTTTAGAGAGTCTATTTAAAGGGTTTTCAGGAGTGTTACTTTTGTTCAGGCCTGGAGAAAAGAGAGCATCAGGCAAGGGAAGAATCCTCAGTGAGAAGTATTTGAACCAGTCAAACAACAATACATTTCTGAATTAGTCAAACTGTGGTGAATGAAGTACATAATTCTCACATTCTTGACTTACATTAGAAGGATTTTTAAGCAGATTGGCTAACTTAATAGAGTAAAAATACTGTATAATGAAGCTATTACTTTTAAATTGTGAGTACCAGTATTTGTAGAAGAGCATCATATAGTCTAAATCACAAGTATCAAGCTCATGCCTTGGAGGGCCAAGACCCTGCAGGTTTTCTCTCCAACCAGTCACTAAAGCAGGTGATTTCACTGATTAGCTCCTCCCCT
>JAQQAE010016912.1:0-11629 GCA_029823295.1 Pseudamia nigra
GATCTTTGAGTCCATCTCATGAAAAATGGGATCAAAAACAAAAGTGTTGCGTTTATATTTTTGTTGAGTGTATGTTTCCATTAATACTTGTGGTGTTCAATTTAAGCATCTGAAGTATTTACTCTGTACAATTCAGGTCAAGACTAAACCTTTCCCACAAAAGCAGATGTCTCTCTATAGCCACAAAGTGTTTTAATAGCCAGCCAAGCTGAAGGCACTAGCAGGGTTCTAGATTTATTCAGAATCTGCTGTGTAATTTCAGTTGGAGCATCAAAATTATGAGGTGCATAAGACTTAATAAACTGAAGAAAATAACTGCAGCAACATATGGCTCATTTTTTTAAAAAAAGGCCATTTCTGATTTAGACACACCAAATCTTCCATTTAATTAATGACTACAAATTGAGTATACAGTAATACTAAGTTACATGTGAATACAATAAGCTCCAACTGATACTCATTTAAAACAATGGCAGATCTGTTTAATCAGAATAATATCTGCAATAACATCCATTAACAGTGGTGAAAAGTTACAAAAAACCCCAGACTATGCTGGAATCCTGTGATAATGGCAGACAAAACTGTATGAAACAAAACTTATTAAATAAATGAGTACATTCCTCACAGACCAAGTGTTTATTCTTCTGCAGAACAAAATCCAGAGCTATTTATTCAAGAGCACTTATGACATTAATTTTACTCATTTTACCTAATTTGTAGTTGTTACTGTTGGGATTTTTCAAATAAAACATTACAATGATCAACTTCAGAAATACCTCTGAGGAGTACACATCATTCTTCCTTTCAAACCACTGTTGATAGATGCTAAGCAGAATAAACAAAAAGATTTTACAGAATCAAATTTGAATTCTTACAGGAGGGAAAAAGCCAGAGAAATGGCTGAAAGAGTCTTGCTTGCTGACGGGTCGAACCAACACAGTGCGTCTGTTCAGCTTGTCAGTGCAAGAAACGACCACTCCTCCACAGCTGCCCGAGCTCCTAACACCCTCCTCCATACTGGAGGTGAGGAGAAGGAAGGAGGAGACAGAGAGTAAGAAGCAGGATGGGACCGAAAAGGAGAGATGCCACAGGATGGGGAAGAGAAGGTAAGTGGATGTATTTAGAAACAGAGAAAAGAAGGAAGAAGATGTAGAGCAGAAAGCATAAAAGACCATGAATCTTAATCATTTTAGAAAAATTAAGAGTAACCTGATTAAAGTCAAGAAAAGTAGCACCAGATTAAACCAGATGAAATATTGTGGCATGGTCTTATACATAGTTTTTCAACAATAGAAAAACTGCACATTCAATTTAGGACTGTGATGTGGAAGTACTGTATATTAAATCAACTGTGCATAATATAAATGTTGTGAATAATACATCACTGTGCTTAAATAAGGCAACTGTGTTCTATACAACACAGCTGCAGGCATCTCTAATGTAAATCCTGCCTTTGATGTTAGGTATAAGACCATCACCAGCTGAGATATCATTGTCAAGAAAAGGGAAGCCCATGTCCTCCCGCACATAGAGGAAAAAAAGATTGCCCCAGACTCCATTAGCTCGATTATTAAACCAATAAGAGTTACTGGAGAGACAGGGAGAGTCATGGTGCAAATTTTATGTTTTCTGTTTTTATTTGTACTGTATCTATGGGTCAAAGTCCTGTCTGTCCAGCATGAGCAGAGTTAAGGGGGGCTTGATAAGGAGCAACAGAAGGACAGGAGGTCTTATTTTGTGGCCTAAAGCTGCAATGGCTGCTCTGGTACAGACAGAGGCCTCACCACGGCTGTCTCCTTGCACTGCAGAATGAGTCCTTCATAGTGCCCAGAGTGCCAGCCCTGCCCTGGCCTGGAGAGACACATAAGGCCAAGCTGAAAGTGGCATCTGGAAGCACTCACACTGATGTTTCAGGGAGTGATAATATCGATTTAATGGCAACAGTAGTTACAAAATAACAAATAAATGAACTACAAACTGATACTATCACTTTCAAAATCAACAGCCTCCAGGCTTCTATTGAAGCTTGAGTCAAGGTTATGATTAGGGGTGAAATGGCTGTGAAACAAAGACAGAATCCACAATACAAGCATGATGATCTCAAGTGGTGGTGTAACAATCTGTGTTACAGACTATTTTTGGTCATGTTTGTTGCCTATTTACTAATATGTAGGCTAGTCCTCCCTAAGGCATCATATTATATTCTTTTAACTAGTTCATTTAATTGTCATACATCCCTTGAATGTTTCTATTGAATTTCAACTCCGAGATCTTTCATTCTAGTCTTCTTAAAATGCCAAATTGTAGTTGATTTCATAGAACCCAGTGCTATAGCGGTTTTTCGCTTCACCTAATTGGTGACTCAGAAATCATCATCTAAACAGGACTTGGAGAATTGTTACACCCCTAGATTTGATGAATAATGTTGTCCACAAACATTAACATATTTTAAAAATGTGTTTGTTTAAATTATCTTAACACAAAAACATATGCTGCAGGTTTTGCACTACATTTGGTTCCCAGGTAATGTTGTAGAAATCCACTGCACCACCTGTAAGGCAGATTTTAAAAAAGTTAACATGAAAACATACAAAAATGATCACTCTTTGGAGCATAACAAAACCATGGTGTATGAGAAACACACGCAAACACACATGTTCAGGGTTATTACAGATGCTATCAGATGCCAAATCATGCACAACACATTAATGCCAAATATAGTTTATACGTACAATGGAAATGTTTTCACAACACTTTTGACACTGCCCTCTCATTGAGTTTACCCCCCTCCTCTGGTACTTCACCCCACCAGCAGACCAGAAGTTAAGATTTGTGAAAGACTGTGTATACGTAGAACACCATTATTTTGTGTGGGTGTAAAACATGACATCTTTGAGAACATCTCTTTGTAATCTCCCCTCACAGCTCTAAGAGTGACTAATACATATGGACACCCCCCGCCCCACACACACACACACACACACACAGGCCTCCATCTCTCCCATCATGCCTCTCTTTTCCCTCTGCTCTGCTTCCATCTAGTCATTCTTTGCTCCCAGCCATTTGCAGAGCAGCTGGAAGACATCATTTCTAATTTGTGAGAGCTGCTCCTTGGAGCGAATTAGAGTGATCTGTGACCGGCCATTCTCTGAAGCGCGCTTTTTGCGTTTCAGAACGGTTCAAGGCGCACCGTTGCTGGAGGGGACCTGGCTATAACCATGAGAAGAAGAAGCCTCTCACCACATCAGAAGCTTTATCAAATCTTCCAACCTTTTCACTGGACAGGAGATGCGCAGTTAAACAGCCAATCACCACATCACCTCTTTGAGTCTCCTTAATCTCCCTACCTATTTAAGATTCTTTGTGGAATCGCTCTTGGTCATTCTCTTTTGCTCCTCTATACGTTCTTTTCCTCTTGTTATTATGTTCCATTCAGGGATTCAATTATACATTTACCTCCCATATTTCCCATCCCTATCTAACTTTCCATTCATTTTCTAGCAGTGAGATAGCTAAGGCCAGATGTGACATTTTCGGTGTCAAGCTTGATTTAATCTGACCCACAACACACAAATAACCTGGGCTGGGTGATGAAATACCAAACAATTATCTGTTCAGAATGATTAATATGGACTCCAACCCCTGTGGGCTCTCCTGTATATGTGGATGATACAGATTAGAGTGGGCCAGGAGCCCAGAGGTCCTCCACTGTGTCCTAAACAGCCATGACTATAACCTGGCTTGGATGATGGAGTGCTTCTGCCTGCCAGGACTTTGGTTGGTTAAAAGCATGTTGAGACCATGTTGTTAAATGCACATTAAACTGAAATAACCTAGAAATGAGAAAATTGACCCATTATCTACTTAAGAAGGCAGAGAGGTCTACTAAAGAGATTAAGGTTGGCTTAGTCTCAGAAGCAATTGGACACACACCTGTGGAAAGCAAAATACGACGATATAATGACCTACGACACCTTCAGGCTCTCAAATTGTTGAACCACTGACACTGTCCTGGCTCGGGGTGATAATGTGTACTAAAAGTGCCACATGTGGCCTGACAGAATATAAATCAACTGACTAGAATGAAACAGGGAGGTCTGTGAGACGCTTGTTAGACAGTTCAGTTCTAATCCAAGACAATCGCCCTGGTCCCTCTCTGACCTATTGACATGGCCTAGAGCTGAATGTGGCAATTTAAAATCTGGCATATCAGAATCAATATCAATTATGTTATCAGTGGTGAGGGCACTGATTACTAACGTTGAAATTCAATATGGGTGGAGGGCCCAGCAAGGTCCATCTCCTTAATAATATCTATACAGGCATAGACCTAACAACACATTCTGGTTTGCTGGATGAACATACTGGAGTGTTACAGCACTGTTTCATTATCTAATCAGAGCAAGACAGGGGGAATTGCCTCCTGCTAAGTGGTCTCTTCCCAACAGACTCTGACCTCAGGCACGTACACAGAGCTGCTGACTCCATTTCAGAGGTATGTATAACCAAGGCAAACAGAAATAAAGACAGAAGTGCACATATTAAAAGATGGAATCACTCTCTACCTCAGGGCAATAATGTGTGTGTGGAAAATATGGAAATAAATACAAAATCGTTAGTCACAGCTTCTTTGTTGCAATGTGGTAGAATGTGCTTTTACAATTGAAGAACCAAATTATCCCATTTTAACTGGAACTTGACATAGGGAGAGATTACTATAAGGATGCAGTGGAACACCGCCCAGTGGTTTTCCTTCCCTAACAACGTGTTAATGTTTCTACGAATTGATTCAGACACCACAGGCAGAGAGAAAATGACTGATGGACTGACTGTATTGCTCTCCTCTGTGAGTCAGAGTAGGGTCAGTCCGTCAAGTCTTTTGTCTGTCTGTCCATCTGCCTGTTATTTCACAGTCATTACCACAACAGACAAAGACTCCAAGGTGATAATCTGAAAAATCACCAAAATGAGCAGAAGTGGGAACAGACAAAGTGTCAGTGGTATTGGTGGTAAAGTCTCCATTTTCTGAGTGAGAACAAATACTAGAGCAAACATGCAGTGTTAGGAAGTAACTAGTTATATGTAACAATGTTATCTCACGAATAGACAAAATAAATACAACTGTTTGGACTACGTATGTTAGTTACTGAGGAAAAACACATTAAATTGCAGGGTCTAATGGAAATATGTGTGATTACAATATCTGAGTGTTTACACAGATACATTTTTTCATTTACTGCAGTTAGAATGTGTTGTTTGTGATGTGCATAGTTGTGATTGGTTCTGGTGGTTATGCCTTAAGACAAAACATTCCAACCTTACTTGAAGTTATATTGAAAAATTCAGTTGTACTGTGTTCTGTGTTTTCCAATGCCTGGTATAAATTTACATTTTAGGACACTGGGCTTTATTGTATATATTATAAGAGTAATCAAATAGTTGGGCAGCTATGGCTCAGAAGGTAGAGCAGGTTGTCCATGAACCGGAAGGTTAGCGGTTCAATCCCCTCTCAGGTACACAGACCAAAGTGTCCTTGAGCAAGAGTTGCTCCCAGTGAGTATCACTGGAGTGTGAATGGGTGAATGGGAAAGCAGTGTAAAGCGCTTTGAGTGCCGTAGGGTAGAAAGGTGCTACATAAGTGCAAGACCATTGCTCCGAGGTGGTAACTACACTGTATAACAAACTACTATATTTTAGAAAAGTAACAACACTAAATATGTAGGAGAATCAAAGTTACCTGATGGAAAGTGGTACTGTTTTCTAACCAGAGCAGCAGAGGAAAGACTTACTCTTTTAACGCGAACATAAGTTATTTTACCTGTATCTGTAGTGGTCGATGTTGAAACTGCCAACTTTGCATTTGATCTTTGTATAAACATCCTGGACATCCACTGACGCACTCAAGTCTTCCAGTTCACTGATGACACAAATTTCTAAAAGAAAAAATAGAAATCGAAACAGAAAAATTGTTTTTTAAGCATTTTAAAAATGTCAGGTGGATGAATAATATTCAAAGTGTCCATTTCTGCAGGAAATTAAAGTGGACTACAGTATAGGATGTGTCATTTGAACCAGAACTTGCACTCTAACCCTGTCCAGGTGTTCCCTTTGGCCAGTATCTAAGTGGTGTAGTCAGTCAATCGACAGTGGACCCCCATGTGGGCCAGCCTACAGCATGACTGTGTGTGGGCTTACAATTAATGTACACAAAAACATAGCACTAAATATATCACAGGTCTCATTTAAATAGAAGACTTAGAAGCCAAAGCATGTTTCATAGTAAGATATCAAACAGGCCCCAGAGTCTTCAGCTGGTCACAATGAGGAGGAAAATGTGTGCATGTACCTACTGTGTGTGTGTTTACCCAATAGTCTCTCTCAGTACTGTCTGTGTGTACTCATATAAATGTATCTGCATGCCTCAGTGCACCTTGTATGTAAACAAACCCACCCACTGCAGGCAAAGTGAGTAAGCTTCATAGAAGAACTGATTAACTTTATATTGAACTGAGCCTGTGAGCTTAACTGCTGGTACTCTCTCATTGTTTCCACTGAGAAAGTCCCACAATCACAGGGTAGCATGGGAAAATGGACTTCAAGCATTTGAGACTATGGTTGTTGTTGTACTGTTGCCTTGTGGTGGTTCTGAGAAACAGAGAGGTTCCTAATGGCTTATTAATATTGAAACACAAGGCCTGTCAACTTTATTGTGGATACTGTGTGGAAAGAACTATCCTTAGTTGTTAGCTACTCAGAAACTCAGAACATGGTGTTGATATTGATATATGGGTTTTCTAAACATACCCTGAAAGAGTACTGGAAATCCTTAGTCTCTGTGTCTTAAATGGTCTGTCTTAAAAGAAGGAAAGTGTAGCACTGATTTATGCCTTAAGAACAGCCTCTGGAGACATGCTTAAATTTCTACCTCTAATCTTCCAACACATAATGGCATAACATTATATCCAAGAACCAATACTTCTGAAAGAGCTGTTTTTCCATTTCTCTGGAGAGACAGGAGTCTTATTTCCTTCGCAGCTGAAAAACATATTACATCATAGCAGATTAGCTGCAGCCATATCTGTGGTTTACTTATCTCCAAGAATGTATTTGTGATATTAGCCAGTTAATATATTGCATACACACAATTTTATTGACATCCTACATGGAAGATTGCTTTGATTTCCTTGTGCTTTGCTTAATGGGTTGCATACAGAAAATCCAGTGGTAAGTTCATCTCGTGACTCAGATGGCACATATTAAGCTCAAATCCAGAGTAATTCCTATTTAGGATGTTTTAAGTCAAACCATCTCTGTGAGGTCCTCCAAAATATTCGCTTTCCACTATTAAAGACCTTAAGCTTGGTGATCTGGTTGGCAGATGCTAAACATTACAGACACCAATTAAAGGTAAATCTAGCCTTTCATCGCCCCAGTAAATCTAAAGGGGACAAGAGGCGGTTCGCTTAGGATTCATCACCCATTTATTTATTTGTCTTTTCCCTCCATCCATCCTTCTTTCCAGCTGTGTTTCCCTTCTAAGTGCACAGCTTTTGAATGAAAAGGGGCAGAGGGCGATCACGTCAAGTAGTGATACAGAAGGACTAAAAAATGAAATACAGTACTTTTAGCAATCTTTCACACTGCACATGTGAAGCACAAATATGTAAAAGTCGTTCCACTTTAAAGTCGCAGTTTTCTATTTTAAAGATTCAAATTCCATTTCATAACACACAGTTACTGTTATTGTTAACACTGCCTCCATCAGCAGGTACACAGATAAAACACAAATTTGAATATGTAATGGCAGTATAAAAAAAAATAGAAATGTTTTAATTTTTTGAAAAGCACTGAAACAGCTGCCAGTAAAAACCTGTAAAATTAATTTGAAACTAGATCTAGTATTGCCCTCTGAGAATGCCAGCCTCTGTCAAAGTCCGCTTTTTCTGTCATACTATACTATTAGACAGTTTACAGACTATGCCCATAAAATTATTGTTATTTTTTGTCACTGTTAACTGTTACTAAGTTCTTCTTCAACCTGGGACCTACACCAAAATTTAAGGGGTTTGTCCTTTGTTCATGCCCTTCCCTCCCACCAAGATTCATGAAAATTGTGCAGTAGCATAGATAAAAATAAAGAACAGTGCCATATTACATAATGTACCTGTCTTTTTGGTGGCGGGGTCACGAGCAAATAGTTTGACTGTGACCTTGGGTAACATCCACTGCATCCAAAGGCTGACCTTTCCACTGGTTCCGCCTATGCTGCTTGTTTTCTGCTCCAAAGTGACAGTGTCAGGAAATGGACTGTCATCTCCAGCTGGTACTGAGTCACCCTACAGGACCAAAACAGGTTTGGTTCAGTTTGACACAGAAGGACAGAAGCAGTCAGCAATTTAAAATGAGAAACTGTACAAAATAAACAGCTTGATGCTTGTCTTTTAAATTGATGTTAGCATTTTCATTTTCAATGTTACTGAACCAGTGATTTAAATTATACTGAAGTATACCTGATAGCAAAATTGAACACAGACCAAAAACAAACATACCTTTTCGACTGTACTACAGTGGTGCCCCCGGCAACGAACGCTTCTACTGTACCAATGAAAAATTCGGGTAACAAAAAAAAAAAAAACGGTCAAAATTGTGTCCCAGCTAACGGAAAGGCTTCGTAAACCAAATTTCATAATTCAGGTTACAAATCTTTCTGCCTGTTGGTTCACCTAATTTTTTCACTTTTTTCACCTAAAATACTGCTTCATTTTGTGTTTTTCATCATGGGACCTAAGAAAAATGGCTGTCTCTGTCTCCTCCTCCGGTAAGTGTCTTTATAAATCAATAAATGTCCACGTGTGTAATACATACTTTATATGGGAGTTTTCGTGGGTCCAGAACGGATTCATTGGTTTTACTTGTATTCCTATGGAAAAACTCACTCCAGCTAATGAATGAATCGCCCAATGAACGTGACGCCAGAACGGATTAAATTCATTAGCCGGGGCACCACTGTATTTACGAGTTGTGACATTTGTCAACAATCTAAAGGTTTGTCACTATGCCTAACCATCTGTTTGGTGCATGTGTACTGTATGTATGTAAAGTGTTTTCACTGTGCATGTAGCAACGTGCACAGCAACCACCAGCTTTTGAGACTTTTGGTGTAGAGATGACATCAGTGTCTGGTGAGCAGAACTTTCTGAGCGATGTGTGGGGGGAAGGACCACTGTGTGGAACTGTCACTGGTGTTAACCCCAAATGGAGCCGCTAGCACCCACATGGGCTGCTTTCACTCAAGTACGCCAGGACACACACGTCTTGCAGCCTGGGACAAAATGGGAAGTGAGGACCGGAGGCGGGGGCAGAGGTTCGGGGTTAGGTGCAGATACAAGCAGGATGCGGCGGAGGAGGCTGCCTCTTGAGCTTTCATCTCATTTCTGGATGTTTGGCAAGGCCCAGACAATGACAGCACCAGGGAAATGTTTTATTTTTTCTCTCTCTTCCCGATAAATGTGTTTTCCAAACATATATCTGCGTGGCTGACTCGGAAAGTGAAATGCCTGCAAACAAACAATATAGCAATTTGCAGCTCTGGCATAGCTGGGATTCATTTTTTCCACAGCTTCTCTCATTGCAGCTTGGTAATGACAGATTGTGTCATGGTTATCGAGCCTGGCTGTGGTTGGTGAGGAGGTTATCAACCATCTCAATTAGAAACCCCACAGCTGCTGGGCTGATTATAGTGTCTTAAAGAGGATCCAGATGAGGAAAATATGTCCCTGTTCCACAGCTGGTGGGTGAAGGAGGGCCTCACACTAATGTGAAAATTTAATTTAATAGTACATTTGAGAGTAGCAGACAGCAGAACTCAATAACAATGAGTTACAATAATATAAATAAATTAAAGGCAATGCTTATTCAAAAATAGATTTAGCATTACAGAGGGAATCACTAGAAAGCGTGTGTGGCATGTGTGAATTTGCTTTAGTTCACAGAAGAATAAACATTTTAAAAGAATTACAAAATGAAATTAAGTAATGATGAATACAGAAATGAACATAAAGTAGACAATTCAATGAGAAGCTCTAAAAAAATCAAACCACAATACATGTAAATAAATACCTACAGTATATAGAGATGTAAATAACTCTTCATATATATCAGACTGTCTACCTCACAGGATGCACTCTGCTGGAATGAGCCTACTACTGGGCAACTATTTGAGTCCATCATTCATCTTCCTTCTATAATTACCTGAAAAAACATTATCATCATCTGAGCTGCAACCACATACTGAAAATATCCAGTTTTAACAGAGATATTCATGATTTGACACTAGTTGTAATTTCTTTTGCAGGGTATATTTTAATGCGTGCTTTCCCACATACAGCTCTTTCACCATTTTGGGAAAAAGTCTGCATTCTGCTCTCAGTGGCTCAAGACAAGTGTGATTCAGAAATACAAACTAGTGAAACCAGAAAGTGTATTTTCCCTTTCCATATTCCAGAAAGATGCTGCATTGTGCCAACCCTATTGCCAGAACTGGTAGAACACTAATGCAATGTGAAGACTAATCAAACTCTGCAGGAAGCAAAAACCCACAAGAAAAAAACCCATTTATTTCAATCAGGTAAAAAGCAGCACCAGTGTGTATGTGATTTTGCATTTGTGTGTCAGTGACCGGCAATAAGTAACATGAGCTCACAAATAATGGTGTTCAGTCAATTTCAATGAGAGATATTCCCGTGTCAACTGCTATTTGGGGACTAATTATTGTTGAGCTGGAGTCAAAACACAGCACGCTTTCTTTCTCCTTCTCTGCGTGTGTGGTTAGCAGTGTTTAGTTTACAGTTCTGGCCAGTCGGTCGGATTAGGCTCTGTAATGTCATGTGTGAAAACAGGAGCCAGCCGCTGCGGCTGTGGGAAGCTCAGACCACTGTGTACTATAGCGTGGTTACATGTGAGCATCGGACACCCAGCTATTCTTGTCAGAACCACTGCTGTGCCTTAAACATTTCTGATCTCATTGTAGCTGAGTAAAACAAGATAGAGGGACATATTATGATATGTCTTATGATATTACTTTTACAATCAAATAATTCATAAAGATACAGTTTTACGCAACAACGGTTACAAAAAACAGAATTACAAACTGAAAATATGGGTAGAATTTGTTTCCTGGATGAGTAGAGATCTAAAGTTGAAATCAAAATTTTGAGATTCGTTAAAGACTAAACATCATTAAAATTCCCGTTACTGTCATTTCTCAAATATCTGCATACACAAGAGCTGAAAGTCTGTTTCTCATCAGCTCATCGACACATAAATATTGTTATGTAAAATCTAATGTATTTATCCAAAATCCATATAATTTTAATTTTAATTTTTAAACAAAAGCTAGTTTAACATCTACTGTATAATGAGTGATTAAAAAGAGTAAAATATAAACATCATAAATTAATACTGAAACCATTCAAACTGTGAAGAAACATGTACAGAATTATGTGATAAACCAAAAAATATAATTTTTTAAATTGTCCAAAGTAGTCATATTTAGCCAAACAGAGGGCGTATGATGACTTGTATGCTAGGTTGGACAGTAAGGAGGGAGAAAATGATTTATACAGGTTGG
>JAQQAE010016913.1:0-11629 GCA_029823295.1 Pseudamia nigra
TGTTAACGCTGCCCAGGCCGTGTCGACACAGCTAACAGCCGTTAGCAGCCTCCGTCTGAGCCGGCAGCTCCAGTCTCAGGAGTTGTTTACAGTTGTGGACGTGTGCAGTGTCCACGGACACACTACGATGGCTAATGCCAAGGTAAGAATACATTCTAAATCATTTTTAGAACTAATTTCATTCATTCCGTTTCAGAATGAATGCTCTTAGCGCTAGCCGCTAGCGTTAGCATTAGCGGCTAGTGCTCTAAGTGACGCAGGCGTCGTTGTCCGCATAATTCATCGCTGTTAGAATCAATTTTTAAAATAATTTTTAATAAATTTTTTCGTCGTTACCCGAATTTAACGGTGTCCGAAGCGGTCGTTATCCGAGGTTCCACTGTGTGTGTGTGTGTGTGTGTGTGTGTGTGTGTGTGTGTATATATATATATATATATTACACAATACATACATACAAGTTAACACACACATATGTGTATTTGTATATATATGTATATGTGTGTGTGTGTGTGTATATCTGTGTGTGTGTGTGTGTGTGTGTGTAATTTTTTTTATTTTTTTTTTATTGCATGTTGAAAAAAGAATAAGCGGATTAAAATTCTGTTGTCGATTTATTAAGATGAAACCTATGTAGAGATTTGATCTGATGATTTCGGACGTGCACGGAGACAGTGTCTGCATAAACCTGCAGATGCACTACACAACTTTCACAGGTGTGACAGATTTTGAAAAGCCTTGGGAGTTCACACTAACCGACTAGCTTCAACAGATATTTTATGACGACAGAGACTGGGGATCACACATTTAACAACTGTTTCCTGATGAAGGATCACACACTCCATGACTTGTCAAGCCAACTGAAGCCAACTGAATGCATCAAAGTCGTGCAAACACTCGCGAGATGGGGGGTTTTGCTCGCCAATCTCAATCCATAAATAAACATGGACTATAGACATCCTGCTGTTGGTATTTGTGCCGCTGCCTGCTTTGAGAAATCCAAGAAGAAAAACGAATATGGTTGTTTGCAATTGTTATCTTAATATTCCCACTACTTTTTGTCATCTTCGTCTTCTGACAACAGAGAAGAGCTCTGAACGTAATGACATCCTAACACAAGATGCACTTCTAAGTTCACTGTTTACATTGGTACTGAGAGTAATCACATGAATGAGTCAGAGATGTGACGGTGGCTGCATCACGGTAACACGTCAAAATGTATTTTTCACACAATAACGTTTCAAGCTGTGATGGATGTTCTGGAAGTTTGCTTCCTTCATAAAATCATGCAAATCCTTCAGTGTTAGTTTATAAACCCAGTTGTCAGTCAGTTTCCCCTCCATCATGGTGCAGAGAAGTTTACACTGTTTTATTCCTATATCATGCTCCTTCTAGTTTTTGATTGATTGGCAATTGAGCAGTGATTGTCAATTGCAGCTGTGTTCTAAAGAGTGCTGAAAAGCTTTCAGCCCAGCACAAAAAACTGCTGTGCACTCAGATTGTGATCCAGATCACCACCAAAATGTAATCATCTGTTCCTTGTCCCATTTCACACCTTTCCTGAAATTTTAATCAAAATATGTTCACTTTTTGAGTAATCTTGCTAACTAACTGACAAATGCTGGCAAAAACATAACCTCCACCACTGCTTGGCCAAAGTAATGAACAAAAAAATGAAACAATTATGAGAAATATAAAGACACATGACAAAAAATCAAGAAAAGTCAACGAAATGGCAACACAATAAAAAGACTCCAACCCATTTTTGGTGCTGAATCTAAGTTTGTAAAAGGCCGCACAGTGTAAATGTTTAGTTTGCAGGAGCTACAGCGTTTTCACTTTGATCTGTCCATTCTGTTCCTGTCACTTCCCAGTGAACGGCTGGAGGACTGTTCTCGTAAGCTGATAAAGGAGAATGGGCTGAACGCGGGCCTGGCCTTTCCCACTGGCTGCTCCCTGAACCATTGTGCTGCCCACTACACCCCCAATGCCGGAGACCCCACTGTCCTGCAGTATGACGACGTCTGCAAGATTGACTTCGGCACACACATCAATGGTATTACAGCACACGCATATATACTCTTTCATTCAGATTAAGTGCTGCGTCAGTCAGGACTTGTGCTGATACAGAAAATTGCTCAGTCTAAGTATCTGGTGATAAGTTTTTCAATTATTTTAGTGTACATATGGTAAGCCAGTCCCCCTCAGTGGGAGGAACGGAATTGCCCTTCGGGGATAATTAAAGTACTATTTATTGATTGATTGATTTTACATTTGAAGCTCAAACCAGAATTAATGTAAACACTGTAGCAACTCATCCAGGGTGTACCCTGCCTTCGCTCAAGTCAGCTGGGATTGGCTCCAGCACCCCCCCCCTGCGCGACCCTTGCGAGGATTAAGGGGTAGAAAATGGATGGATGTATAACTTGTATTACTCCAGAAAATTTTAATAGTAATGCATATCATATTAGAAGAAAGTACATGAACAAAAATAGAGGCATGGTTTGCTAAAATAGCAGCTAGAATTAGAGCTGTAACAGTTAATCGATTAGGTGATTTGACTAGTTTAATGATGAAGTAAGACAAATTTGGATGTAGCCTCTCTGAACAAATAACCATGTTTTGGGTTCTGACTGATGTTTAAAATGATAAAATAAAATTATTTGCGCTTGCTAAATGAATCAATAACAGTTTTCTTTTATTTTCTGATAATTTGCAGTCTGACTGGTGATGATAATGAGATTCTAAAATACAGTAATATTGAATAGTGCTTCTTTTTACGTTTTTCTTCCCTGCACAACTTTAAAGGGAGCAGCTCAAATAAAATTCTATAAGCTTCCTCAGACTGTAGTTTTGTGATAATTTGACAAAACTAATTGTAGCAATAATTGTTTAAATGTGGCACCACAATACACAAACCATCTCATCCTGTTTTTGTTTGTGCGTCTTAAGGACGGATAATCGACTGTGCCTTCACCGTCACATTTAACCCAAAGTATGACAAGCTGCTGGAGGCTGTGAGAGATGCCACCAATACTGGGATCAAAGTAAGTCTTTTACAGATGCACATCATTCTCTACAACGTGGTCAGTCTGTGCTGAATCCTGTCCCCTACATTGCAGAACGCTGGGATTGATGTGCGTCTGTGTGATGTTGGAGAAGCGATCCAAGAAGTGATGGAGTCGTATGAAGTCGAACTTGATGGCAAAACATACCAAGGTACAGGTTTAATCTACAGGCATGTGCAGACACCAAGTAACACAAAGACTTAACCTTGTATTATGTCGAAAATCCATCCATGAGTGTTATAGTTGTCATATTTAGTGTGTGTATATGGGCCTTTTATTTACCTGTAAATAATAAAACTTTGGCCTCATTTAAAGGTAAGGCTCTAAAGGTAGACTCAATGCCACAGTGACTCAATACTCACTCTAGTGGTATAAAGGTGTATTATAGAAATGCCTGCAATATATTGACATCTTTGACACTTTCATGTACATGTGACCATGTATCAATAGGGCTACCTGTATAAATGACGGTTATATTTAAAAAAAAAAAAAAAAAAAGATGGTTTAGGTCTTTACATTTTCAGATATTACACACAAATTGTAAAAAGCACTTATAAATTGTATAATCCGATTTTCTCATCTGTGTAATATATATTTTCAGAATGTTCAGAATCCAATGCTATACTTAAACAGATATATAATTAAGGGTAATAATGACAATATAATGAGTTATTCAGGTCAGTGATATTTGTTCACAAATACAAAGTATCATACAAAGCTGAAAAACGTTTGTCTTTTCTAGTGAAACCAATCCGAAACCTGAATGGTCACTCAATCGGCCAATACAGAATACACGCTGGTAAGACCGTGCCTATTGTTAAAGGGGGAGAAGCAACAAGAATGGAGGTGAGATCATTACGGTTAAATCGCCCATGTTTTCTTCTATTACTGTCTAGATCATGATTCACATGATACGTTTGTATATGTGAGAGAAATGTACAAGTGTTACAGTTAACAGTTGGTCTAATGTGGCACAGGTTCTTGAAAGGACTTTTTCTTAACTTTATCATGTGGCTCTGCAGGAGGGAGAGGTTTATGCCATTGAGACATTCGGCAGTACTGGAAAAGGTGTAGTCCACGATGACATGGAATGCTCTCACTACATGAAAAACTTTGATGTCGGACATGTTCCCATCAGGTAACATTTTCTATGTGCTGCACAAACCTTTTGTGCTTATACAGCAGATGCTCTTTTTATCAGTAAATTTTACCTGCCACCACTACTTCATAAGTTTGTGGATTTATTGGTTATTACAAATAAAGATGAGAATAAGTTTTCAAATGCCTTGTTTTTGTCTGAACATCTAAAACTCAAACATGTATAATTCTCCAAAGATTTTTATCAGGAGTCTTTGAACAACCAGATATTTATATTTGTTCACCTAAAAAGGATTGCGTACCTTATCTCTACATCCATCTTTCTCAATGTGCAATCCCGACACATTTTACTACTGAACTGATTTGCTTACTTTTGGATTTCCACTTTCCAGACTGCCCAGAGCAAAGCATCTACTGAACGTAATCAATGAGAACTTTGGCACACTGGCATTCTGCCGCCGTTGGCTCGATCGCCTCGGTGAGAGCAAGTACCTGATGGCCTTGAAGAACCTGTGCGATCTGGGCATTGTGGACCCCTACCCTCCCCTCTGCGACACTAAGGGCTGCTACACTGCTCAGTTTGAGCACACCATCCTCCTCAGGCCCACCTGCAAGGAGGTGGTGAGCCGAGGAGACGACTACTGACACCCCACCTCCAAAATCTTCACCACACACCCCTCACCGCCACATTGCACCTCTAACACCCGTTAGCCAAGTCCTCTGTCAGAGACTCGGCCTGAAACAGAAAAGAGCTAACGCAGCAAGTGTTTGTCTCAGTGCAGCAGTGAAGGATGCCAAAAGCTACTGTACATTACCCACAATGCACCACTCACAGCTTGGAGGGGGAGAAGACTGTTTCCTATAAATTAGTCTTCAGGTCGCAACAACAGTTAAATTGTAGACAAGCTAACATGATCCTGTCGGAGGACTTTTTAGCACAGACATTGATGTGTCCCTCCAAAGTCTTGCAGACATTTTATAAAATATGAAACTGTTAAACAGTTAAATATTTAAGGTAGTGCTGCATTAATGCAACCCATTTTTCAATCAGACGGTGAATGTGGGAAGCCCCTTTTTACCCCTCTTTCTCAAAGTTTCTCTGGCGCCACTCTTGAGCCTCTGGTGCTTAGTGCTTGAGTTAACTTAAGCAAAAATGCTACAGAGGCAGCTGTTTGGGCACTGCATGGCCAGAAATCTCTGCAAACAGACAATTATAACATTTAATGCTCGGGGTGTTTTATTAACAACCGCCATTTCCATACAGACACTTTGCATCTGCAGCTGTATGTTTGGCTTCTGTTGCTACAGGAGGGAACTCTGCACTCTGGCCCTCCAGTCATTGTTTCTTTGATATTTGTAAAATATCTTTGAAATGGCCAATGTATGGTCTCAATTAAATGCTTCATTTTGAACTCCCTACAATGTTTTTGTAAGAAAAAAAATTAAAAAAAAATTTGCTCCTTGTGGGATGTTCCTCATCTGCAGTTTTGTACATTGACACAATTGAGTTTGACAGTTTAAAAAAAAAAAGATAAGACACCATGTTTTCTAGAAAAATGAAAAAATATTCTCATTTATTGAGGTAATTTTCTCTAGAAAAAATTGAGGTAACAATTTGCATAGTATGACTTTTCATAAATTTACACACATCTGGAGTAGCAACCGAACAACATCAGAGTAAAGGGAAACAAGATAAAGTGTGCTTTAAATTTCCCTCCATTGGACAAGTCAGAGGGAACATAGTTGAGGCTGAGATTTTTGTACAGTTTTCTCCAGTATGGAGATAAATTCCATATTCTGTACACTGAAAAATTCCAGGCAGATCTGGTAAATACAGTATGTACACATACAGTACACACAACTACTTAATGTTAAAACAGTGGAATATGTCATAACTGCTGGTGGCATTGATCAGCAAGGATGTGAAAATCAACAGTTGTACAAACCTTTTAAACAGTCGATGGCCTCTTAAACCTCTGAGGACTACAGAAAAATACATTCAGAATGTAAATGCTGGTCAGGTTGGGTCTGCAGCTGGGCAGATTCCACTTTGCTGAATTGATATGAGCTCTAAAAATATATCTGCTTTTTAAACACAAGGGCACTTTTCTAGTAGACTGTTATTTGTCAGTGAGTATTCACACAGCTTACATTCTGGTGTGCAGAGGTGGCAGTATTCAATCAAAAAAACATCCCTCTGGAAAACCATTTTCCTCCTCTACCAATCAAGTAGTGAAGGGAAAAAAAAAGCACCCAGAAAATGTCAAACTGTTTTGAAATGCTGAAACGTGTTCCAAACACTTCCAAGGTTTTACCTTGAAGTCTGCCAATCACATTGTGTCCTGACAGATACAGAAGAGTGGAAAAATGAACTCTGCCCTACTTGTGTACAGAGTTTTGAACCAATGCAGACTGTGAGTACAACAGACAACATTCTGTAGAAAATAGTGCATTTGTGGCAAAACTGACTGGGAAGGGACATCTATTTAACCAGGTCATTTCTAGTAATGCCCTACATCCAGTTGTGAGTTAACTATCTAAAGTGACAGATGACTCAGCTGATTTCAGATATCAAATAGAATTTACATTTAACAAGCCACACTTAAACACCTGTAGAGGACACTTGTATGTAGTTATGTCCAACCAAATTCTGTCAGCTGCTACTCAAATGCATCTTGGCTGATACTCTTATAAAATTACAGCTGTACACAAATCAAAAACACAAAAAAAAATACATATAAACACCATGTACAAGAAGTTCACAAAGCAGAACTGTTTTTAAAAAAGGAGTCATTGCTCTCTTTTTTTCTCATTTAGAAAAATAGATTAAAAAACACCAATCCTACCAGGATATAAATGCCCAAACAGGGAAGAGAGAGAGAGCGACAGGTGGGACTGTGCTGATATGTTGTTTGCTGAGTGGTCAAGCTGCAGCTGAGGAGGAGGAGGTCTGATCAGGGGGCTGTGGTCCTATAGCAGCCGGTCTTTGTCCTGAGTTACACGTTGTGTGTAGAAGAGGATGTAGGCCTGAGCACGACACACCTCCTCCACTGAGCACACACGCAGCTTAGAGTCATTACAGTGAACCCAAAAGCCTAGACGGGAAAAGAGAAGTACTTTAGTGTGAAAGCAACACTGCTACGATATAAACTGCAATATACTGAGGTTAATGTGAGACAGCTGCTTTAATGCAACATCGAGATGCCAATTACTAATGTGCAGTATGATACACAGGAAATGCAACACATATTCACTTGTAAGAGGCTGAAGCCATGATGTAAGTCAAATTGAATTTAATCTAATCTAAATCCATGTGTAGATTCTATTTGGTTATAAATAGTACAGTATCATAGGGGATCCAAAAGATGACTGCATGTATAATTATCACATGAAGTAGAGGACTTGATGTAAAAATATTATTTTATTTTGCTATGAAAAATGTTTCAGTGTTCATATGCTAATTGTTTCTTTGTATGTTTTTGTTAATGGCCAAATCTAAAAAGCCTTGGTTTTCCTTTAATTCAAATAACTAGAATTGAACTGACAGAGGACTGTTTCTTCATATTCTTAGAGCACCACTGGTGAATGACTGGATTCAGTCTCAGAATATGAAAAAACAGCTTCAGCCAGGAGCAAACAAGCAGAACATTTCCAGTGCTTTTATATTTAACCTTAGTACAAACAAAAGCAAATGTCAAAATGTGTAAAATCCTTACTAACCCCCATCTGTGTTGTAACAGTAGGCAGTGTAGTGACCAGAGCCAAAGCCCTTCCCATGATGCATCACTACAGCTGAAAGTTCATAGATGAAGTGCTTAGGGCGTGGTGAGCCTGCAGAGCTGGGGCTGCTGGGGCTGGAGCAGGGCACACCTTTGGGTGAGGGATCGAGGCAGCAGTATGGTTCCATGTTGAGAAGCTGGTCAAAGCTGACATGGACTCCAATCTTTTCTCGGTCATTCCTCCCAGACCACCTGAAGACCAATAAGAACAGAAACAGCCCATTGTAAAATGTGTTACAGACATAAGCAGATTTAACCAGTCATTCATAATAATAATAATAATAATAATAATAATAATAATGATTACCCCCGCCAAGAGGTGACCCTTGGGATATGGATGAACCCATTTGATTTTGGAAATGATCTGGCTCAGGATGTAAATTCTGGATCACCTTTTCACTTTCTTTAAAACTGTGAGATAGGGCTGTTAAATTTTTTGCTAATATTATGAATAATACTAGGCTAATCAACATGAAAATACTTAGGCACAGACAACTCATGACACACTACCAATTGACACATTTTAATTTCCTTGTGTCAATAATTTGAAGAAAATTCCTGGATAATCCAAAGGGGGTGCTAGGTGAAAGAACAGCCTTAGCGGACATATGCACTGAGTTCCCTCAAGTATAATAATGAGACAATTTAGTATACAAACCATAATTCCAATGAAGTTGAGACTTGTGTAACAAGTCTATTTGCATGGTAGAGTTTTAACTTGGATTTGTAGATGTAGTGGTGAACTGTGTTAACTGTATCAACAGTTAACACCATTAATGAAGGCACCATTAATGATAAAAGATACGTGCTGGTTTTGGAGCAACATATGCTGCATATCATATCTTTTTACAGGGACATCTCTGCTTATTTCAACAAGTCAATGCAAAGACACATTCTCCATTTGTTACAACAGCATGTCTTCACGGTAAGAATGTGGGTACTAAACTGGCCTGCCTGCAACCCACACCTGTCTCCCAGTGAAAATGTGTGCAGTATTATGAAGTGCGAAATATGAAAACAGAGATCCTGGACTGTCGAGCAAATCAAGTCAAGACAAAAGACAACAAGCAATAATGAGATAGAATTCACTTACAAAGCTTCAACAAACTTTCCTGTCGTCTGGATGTTCTTGTGTTTTATTTATTTTCATCTGATACTGAAAAGCCAGTAATAAAATTACTACAGTATAAAATGTATGTCACAATAATTATAATTATCATTCTAATATGTAGTAATCATTGCACAGTCGTGTTTGTTTTGTTTATAACACAGCTCAACTCCCAGCAAGAATCCAAAATTAGCCATTCACCATCTGGTCTAAGCTACATTTTATACATCTTACCTAAAGCGTTTGAGGTGCAGCCGCAAGACCTGAGGCAGTTTGTGGACCATGAGCTGTTTTTGTGCTTCAGTCAGGATGACTGGTTTGGATGATGTCCGCCGGCGAGCAGCTGCAGATGAAGACAAACAAAGAATTAACATACTTTATAAACATTACTCCATCTTACTTATCATGACGTATGCTTATGACGACAGGCAGTGTCTGTATCAGCCCCAACTCTCCTTGTATACAGATCATATTGTTGCAGATCACACTGTTGTAACTGCATTTTCTGTTGAAAAACTACCATGTCAGATCAAGGAGCTATAGCTGAAGTAACTGAAAATTATAGAATCAATAGTTCATTTGTAATTATTATGGTTAAGGATAATGATGAGGAAACATATTTATAGGAGTAAAAATTTTAGATTATGGATTTCTCTACACCTTGAGATTTAGATATGAACAGAGATCAAAATAAAGATAATAGTTATTCATCATCATTTCAAAATTATTTGAGACTTCACAGTTCTTTGAATGTGATTTTGAAACTTGTTGAAAGCAATCAAAGCAGAATAGTATAGAAAATGAGGTATACAGTATGCACATGAAAAATCCTCAACATCTTGGTTATCGGGGTTATTATTAGATGGGTTATTTTGTGCATCAACAGTCCAAAATCCAAAGATGTGTCAGATGTTTACAAAAGGGCAAAAAATTGGACAGTCACATTTGAGAAGTAACTACCTGACACTCTTAATTATGAGAATCGTTTACTGATTTAATCGACTGGTTAATTCATTGATGAGATGTTGCAGCTTTATTGAACTCACAGTTACACTGGTCACAAGAGTAAATGTTTCCCTCCAGGGCCTCAGTCTCTGTGAACTTGGCCAGCATTTCTGTCAAATGGCAAGAAGCCTGCGCAGCCGACTCTCTGCTGTTACTGTGATAGCGCTCAGGGAACTCCAGAGACAGATCCCAGAAAGGTTCCACAGTGTTAGAACGATGACCACAGGCGAGACACGTCACCTACAAATGACAGTGAAAAAAATCCCATGAGAAAGGTAACATCAAACTGTGCTGTACATGAAGCCTGATATTTGTTTCCATTTAATCTTTATTTAACCAGATTAAAAAAAAAACATTTGAGATCAGGATCTCTTTCACAAGGGCGACATGGCCAAGAGGTCAGCAGCTCCTGTCATAAGAACAGCTGTTCTACACTACTGTGGTAATATAAATATTGACATTGAAGGAATGTTCCTGTTCATCTGGATCACTCATCTCTGGAAAAACAATACAGAAATGTTGACATGGCCAATTTGTACACCTGATATAAACTTTAACCAACAGATTTTAGCTCTGTCATGAAAAGCTGCAAGGCCAAGACACCAAACAACTGTTGCAAACGTAGTCCTCCATTCAGCAAGAGTAGGTGTCACTTTTCACCAGTTTCACACTCCCCATGTCCCATCCAATACATCACGTGCTGTGGGTCCAAAAACTGTTTACGGGTACATACATTCATATTTGTATTTGCCTGTAGGTCACAATCACACACATTTCCAATAAACACCAGCAAATATTGGTGCTATAATGCATTTCTAATTTTAGACACAAAAGTTGAGAGTGTCTGAATACTGATCACAGAAAGAAAATAGGAATGAGACCTTCAGTGAAAAATGATCCCACAATACAACTGTTGATAGTTGATCTTAATACTTATCCAAATAAATGTCAAATCATTATTTCATGTTTAAAAGGCAAATTTCAGGTTGAGTGAAAACTGTACGTGGTGCTCTACCCTACGGACTTCTACTTGGTCTGAACAGAAAAACATTTCAGAAATATAAATAGAAACCTTTCAAAGTTGACAAACATTGTTTTTGTTCAGTTCTAAGCAATTGCATTACTGTCATCAAAACATCACATTCCAAAATTGGGATTAGGGGGTTTGGTTCATTGTGCAACTATCACCCACCAACAGCAGTTATAACTTTCATTCCTATGTTTACATTACATGGTAAAACTGCTTTCTCCTATTATACTCCCTGGACATGGAATTACCTGCAGAATACACTGCAATCTAATGATTTCCCTGTGTGATTTTAAAACTATGATAAAAAAAAAAAAACAAAAAAACCATGTACCGTATTTTCCGGACTATATGTCACTCCTGAGTTTTAGTCGCACAAGCCAAAAAATGCATAATGAAGAAGAAAAAAAATGTGTATAAGTCACACTGGACTATAGGTTGCATTTTTAGGGGAAATTTATTTTACAAACTCTGACACCAAGAACAGACATTTCATCTTGAAAGGCAAGTTATAGTAATAATAGAATAGAGAACAACAGGCTGAATA
>JAQQAE010016914.1:0-11629 GCA_029823295.1 Pseudamia nigra
GAATAAACTGCTCTGTAGGGTTCATATGTTTGTAAATCTGACTGATGACGTCAGTGCCTCACCAGCCATTAACTTCATCGCACGTCACTGCATAGGACTGTTGGGAGTGTCTGAGCAGTGACGATGGCAGGTGGCGCTGCTTTCGTGGTCCCACCCTCCCCTTCACAGCCATACGCTCCTCCAATTTTAATTTCACTTTAGACACCAAGGGCCTTGGGGGTACAGAGTCACAGCTATGCCCCCAGTTTTACATGCACTTTAGGTACCACTTAATCATACCCATTTCTCCACACCTTATACACTCACATCCACACATACACCCAATATATCACTTCTGTCCAGTTGAGCGGGAGGGGACAGGGGTGGGTCTTCTTGCACCCCTGTTTTTCTGAGCCCTACTCGGGGCTGGGGGGACTCCCCAGTGAGTCTGGAGGCTATGCTGGCTGCACCTTTGGGCTGTGGCTGGGGGCTACTCAGTCACCCTCACATTGGGGGGTGCTCTCTGGGCCATGGCAGGGGGGCGGTCAGCTGGGGGCTCTACAAGCTCTGCGGGTGTGGTTGCAGCTTCTCTGGGTGGACTGGGGGGCACTCTCCATCGCTCTGGCCAGGGGCATATCTCCACCGCCCTCTTGCTGTCGGTGTGGCCCCGTTGGGGTGTGGTGGTCACCTGCTGGCTGTCCGTTGTCTGTCTGGGCCGTCTGGCATTGTGTTATGCCCGGCAGCAGATGAGGCTGTTTTCCAGATTTGCCCTGCATGCCTCTAGGCCCGCTGGGGGCATTTTTCCTCCTTGTGGGTGTTTGTTGGGGATGGCCAGGGTGTGCTCCTGTGTGCAGCTGTGGACCTCTAGGGTGGCTTGTGTGCTCCTTGGGTCTTTGTGGGGCGTCTGACATTTTCTCTCCCATTTTTTTTTCTCTCTCAGGGGGGCCTTGGGAATGTGCAGCTGGGTGTCTGGGTGTGGTTGCAGGTCCACTCCCATGGCTGTTGTGGTCGAGGGTGGCTTGGGCCTCCCTGGCTTGTGGTGGGTGCTGGCAGGTCTCTGTGCGCCTGGGCCCTGAAGGTCTGTGACTGGGTCTGTGTGGGGATGTCTGGCCCCTGTCTGGGGCTGGTTGCCTGTTGCCTCTGGTCCTCTTGGTCTCTTGTTCTATGGCTGCAAGGAGCTTGGTTCCTTTTTCTATCTCCTGGGACTGGCATGTGGTCATCACTGGGATGTGTTGCCTCTGGCCTCTAGTGGTCTTGGGGGGTGGTGTGCACCCGGGGTCTCCCGGGCTTCTCCCTGTCTGCCTCTGGCCCCCAAGGGCTTGGTTGCGGCCTCTCACCTTCATTATCAGGTACATTGGATGTTGCAAACACAGACATACATTCACACACATACACACACACCATGGTAATCTCTGCTGATGTATCTGTGTGTTTCTTGACATTTTTGCCTGTGCAGTTGTTTGTGGTTATGACTTTGGTTAATAGATGTTATGTTTTCTCTTTTCTTTCCACTATTCTCTCTATCTCCATCTCTCTATCTTTGTTTCTCTTTCCCTCTGTCTCCCTGTCGGTTTGGCCTCTGTAACTATCAGCTCCAGCATTGTATTGCTATATGTCAAAACAATTAAACAATAAATAAATAAAAATAGCATCAAAATAGCGTCCTCTTGGCAAAGCAAATATGTCTTGCACAACAAGGCATTCAGATCACAGCTCTGCTGACCAAGTTGCCAAATAATACAGGGTAAAATATATATATTCATGTATATATATATTTCATTAGTTTAGGGCAGCAGCATTACAATTAAAAAAAGAAGAAAGAAACTCAAATGTGATTTGAAATCTGTTCCAAGTGACTTCCTGGGGAATCTGATGAGAGAATGCCATGTGTGTGCAAAGCTGTCATTAAAGCTAAATCAATCTAATTTGAGCAATCTAAAATGTTCGAATTGTGTAAACCCTTTCTTATGGTTTAATATATAATTCCTTTCATGTCCTTTTGCAGTTTGGATGTCTTCAGTATTTCAAGTACAATGATAAAAATGATAAAAAAATAAACAAAAAACACATAAGGTGTGTCCAAATATTTGACTGGTAGAGTACTCATTTGAGGTAGTCCCAATTATTTCACATAATATTGCAAATCATTTTCATTCACTGAACTGAAATTCATGTTTACCGTTTTCACTGTTTTGATTTTCAGATGCTCTGTTAATGCTGCCATCTTGTTACATTTTCTTCATCTCCAAGTGCTTCACTTCTATTGGAATGTGTCATTATTGGTAATTTCTACATTTTTTACTACTACTTGCCCATTTAAATTGTTGATATGAAAACTGCTGTGTGCAGTTTTGTTTACAAAGTCAATAGACATACATTATCTTATGTTCCTTTTTTAATAGGAGAACAATATGTGCATGGGTATATGACAAAAATTGAAATTAATCAAATAAACAATTCAACCATTAATTGTAATTATATGTGTAATAATTCATCATCAGCTAAAATGTTCAGTATCATGGCTGCCCTATACCCTGTAACATTCATACTTTAGCCCTTAGCAAGTTGCTTTTATGTTAAAACATAAACAAACTTCGGCATTCTCACAACCTAAATGCAAATTATTTTGGACATTTTGGCGTTATCTATAGTATTTTGGGTCATTTGACCTGTTGGGCTTTTTTGTACAATTATTCCTGCCCTCAGGGGTGAAAATCAATCACTGCTTAAAAGTACAAGACCAGAATTGAATCCTCATCCCAAAACAAATTTACTGAAACCCTCAAAACAAAGCAGCTGTATCATTCTGTCATCCTTAGCAACAAGCATAATGCTGACAAGGCCCTGCTTATCTGGGAATTTTAGACAACACATTGGCTGTTTCAATTAAACAGTCGTCAGACTGATCCAAGGAAAATGTCTTTACTCAACGAAAAGATACATATGTGAACTTGCCTCAAATATTTCTCATCTTACTCAGTTATTCTCAGTAGAAAGAGCAGTAAATTAAATATATCCAGTGTATGAATGTATAGATGTTATGAATCCAGACTTCATCTAATGTCTAGCCTTATGCAATGAAGTAATAAATCAGCAACAGCAGTGAGATCATAAAAGTATGAGAAGCAGATCAACCTACATGATGCAGTTAAACATGACGGAAGTGATACATTATGGAGGACGCAAATAGTCACTGATCATAGCTACACGACAGAAAGCTGAGAATGTGGATAAATATATTATCTATCATTATTATATAATAACAACAGAGGCGAATAAACGTGGCCTACATCGGAAATTAATTCACATGGGTACACTGATTAAAATGTAGGGAGCAACTGAAAATTAATATGCATACAAAATTGTGTTAGACTGATTGTCTTTGTTATTACCTTGCATGGCTGAAAAAATAAGGAAGGTATTATTGGGTGAAAAAATTTCTTTCCATTGTTCCTAAGCATTATTGTGTTTTTAAGATTTTTTTTCTGTCCACAAACAGCGAGGATTCCTCTCTGCAGGCACCACTTTATCTTGTGTTTTCAAGGTTTTGAGAGTGGGAGGGAAGAGGAAATGTGTGTGTTGGGTAGGGGGTTGTTTATGTATATAGTGAGTGTGGGTACAGGGGACTGGTCTCCGCTCTCAGGGACAGGAGTCTTTAAAGGAGGGTCTCCAGCACAGGGTTCAGATTCACGCACGAGAAGCTGTGCGCAACGGATGGACTCGTCACTTTTGAGCAGTTCATTCTCCATATGCAGCATCTTGTGCGTTTCGAAGTAAAAGTGCAGTGAGTTCATATCCAGCATCTCCTGTTGTGATATTTACGCACAGGCAGACCCTGTGCGCCCTGGGGAGAACCGGCAATCATGCTTTTCTCTTCGGAGACACTCTTCAACTCCACGGCAGTAAACAGTTCAGATGGCTTTAACAGGACCCAACAGCTGGAACCAGCTGGGATCGAGAATGATGGGAACATCACCGGAAAAACTAACGACAGTGACCCGTTTGGACGCAACGAGGAGGTGGCAAAGATTGAAATCACGGTGCTGAGTCTGACGTTTCTTGCAGCCGTCGTGGGGAACTTGAGTGTGCTGTTGGCCATGTGCAAAACCAGGCGGAAACTGTCGCGTATGCACCTGTTCATGAAACACCTGAGTCTGGCCGACCTTGTCGTCGCCTTCTTTCAGGTGCTCCCGCAGCTCTGCTGGGAGATCACCTTTCGCTTTTACGGACCGGACTTTCTGTGCCGCATAGTGAAGCACCTGCAGGTGCTGGGCATGTTCGCCTCCACCTACATGATGGTGATGATGACCCTGGACCGCTACATGGCCATCTGCCACCCGCTGCAGACGATCCAGCAGCCCACACAGCGTGCATACATCATGATCGGCGCGACCTGGGCGTGCAGCCTGGTCCTCAGTACCCCACAGTACTTCATCTTCTCCCTAAGCGAGGTGCGTCCAGGCTCCGCGGTCTACGACTGCTGGGGACACTTTGTCGAACCGTGGGGTTTGCGCGCGTACATCACCTGGATCACGGCCGGAATCTTTCTTGTGCCCGTGGTAGTACTTGTGTTCTGCTATGGTTTTATCTGCCGCACAATCTGGACGAACCTCAAATATAAGACCCGCAGGAAGAGGGCCAACGCAGCAGCCGAAGCCACGCAGACCGGGATCCTAGGCAGGAACTCGGTCAGCAGCGTCAGCACCATCTCGCGTGCCAAATTACGCACAGTAAAAATGACTTTCGTAATAGTAGTGGCGTACGTGGTGTGTTGGGCACCTTTCTTCACCGTGCAGATGTGGTCAGTGTGGGATAGGACGTTCTCTTGGGATGGTGAGTTATCTGCTCAGTCTGCAGTTTGGTTATAAAAAGTGTTCCCGTAACCAAGTACCGAGGGCACATAGCGCGTGGCGCTAATGCCCACAGAGTGGTTCCCGGGTAGTTTTACCCAGCCTTTCAGTGTTTCCACACATTTGCTGTTTTTATTATATTAATTGCACAGGCGAACTCAAACAATAACCTTAAACAGTCGGTTGTACTGGGATGTTATTGGATTAAATATCTCATTCATACAGCAGTTAAGGAAATATGTATATATATTAAATTAAGAAAATTACACTGAAATATTTTGTGGCAAATTTAATTTTGATTCATGAACGTAAACATATTAAAATGACGACATATATGAGCATATGTTCTGATGTACAGGTGGATGATACAAAAATAACAAATAAAAAATAGGTGTAATAAAATAGGTGATTTTTGTTGAATAAAGTCGTTGGCATTGGTGTCATTTTTCAGGACACGATGCAAATTTTCCTTTGCAGTTTCAACGTCGGTAAAAAAAAAAAACAAAAAAAAACAAAAGCCTTTGTCATTCGAATGACACATGCAACTCATACACTTGAAAAATTTCATTCCATTTCCTGTAGTTTTACTGACTTGTGGTTCTTAGAGCCTCTTTTGCACCTAATTGGAACACTACTGATTTTTCAGAGGAACACTGAGTCTTGTCTTTCTTGGCAAAAAAGCATACGGAGCAAAATCCAAAAATTTTTAAATATCTGTCTGAATCTGTCTAAAATGGTGAACAAGAATTTTATTACAAAGCGGTATAGATTTTGACATAGAATATAGCCTAATATCATGAGGTTTCACTATGTGAAAATCCATGTGGTGTGACTAAGTAGTCAAGTGTACAGACATAATGTATTAAAGTTCCTAGCAGGCGATATGAAAAATACAACTGATCCCTCACTAAATGAAACAGGTCATTATTTTGATTAAAATGAATGTGAACATTCCTGGGAAACTTTGATATAACGGAAGTACATAAGTCAAAAAACGTTTAAGATTTTTGATGCTAAGATATGTAAGATGTATTGCTTTTAACAAATCATTAGCAGTGAAAAAGTTGTGAATCAGAAATAAAACATTATTTTATGATTATTTCTCAGCAGTTATGTTCTAAAGCATGAATACATGGTACGGCCCTGCCTGAAAGTTTTAATTAATGCAGCTGAAGCACACGTTGTTTGGCTCTGTATGTGTTTTCTGTGAAACTCATTTCAGAGTATTGCCTTCTGTAGACACACCTACAGCTGCAGCAGCAGGGGGGGGGGGCATCTAACTGCCATCATTGTAAGTGACTGTGTATTTAACATTTTCTGGGGGCTGTTATTGCTACCTCAATGTCTAAGTGTCCATGCACAGAAACACTCCAAAAGTAGAAAAACAAACTAAGTGATGATTAAAAATGATTCATAGACCTTTTTACACCTGGCATCAACTAAAGGGTGTGCATTTTGGCAACAGAAGTAGAGGTCTCGCCCAGTCATCCAGACAGGCAAGCATGTTGAAAACTGTGAATTAGATGGTTTAGTAGAACTGGAATGCCTGGTTGCTGTGTTCACAGATGCCAGAGTCAACATTTCCCTTGTTGAATTCAAGGTTTCCTAATTTCTTCCACTCTCTTAGTTGGTTGGATTTACCAAAGTCAACTTAATAAGTGAAATTCGCAGTCTGATGTGCAAATTTTTGTGGGTGATGCCTTTACGTAGCTTGACAAGCTGTTTTTTTTTTCAATATTGACTGTTTCTTTCAGCACTCAGCAAGTATTTGTTCCATGAGAATGTCCACGTTTATCTCCTCAAAGCTTTTACAGCCCACTAAACATATACTGTACATCCCTTCCAACTTGCAGTTTGTTTTCAAGCGTAAAAGGGTCTATACTACGTAAGTTAGTACATCATTGTTGTTTTTTGTATTTGTCAAACCAAATCTTGTAGGCTATATTGTGTTACATTACAGGTTTGAATATGTCAAGCGGTCTTTGATTCCACAGGAGTGCTCTTCAACCGAAACTTTTACTCAGATGAATAATGTAATTGACACAAGTCGCTATTGATTTTTCAGTGTGTCTCAGAAATCTATGTCTCTCCATTTCCCTGTAGACTCGGAGAACACCGCTGTGACGCTCTCTGCCCTGCTTGCCAGCCTGAACAGCTGCTGTAATCCCTGGATCTATATGATCTTCAGTGGTCACCTCCTCTCAGACTTTGCCAGCCTCTTGCCATGCTGCAGCAGGCTGAAAAACAAATTCTCCCATCTGGATTCAGACAGCAGCATCCGCCGGACCACGCTGCTGTCCCGTCTCCAGGGCCCCCGACTGTCAGAGCCATTCAGAGACCTTAACCCCACCCCAAAAACTGTGGCACCCATCTCATCTGCATCCTGATGACTGCGACACACAAAACCCAGACTCACTTCCGTCTGCTGGTTCGAAGCAGCGACATGATCTCATTGGAGGGTGGTGGCACAATTTAATTTTGTTTGCTTTGGTCTGAAGCAGAGTGGAAAAGTTTACTCCGTGGCAAATTTGGTGTTGATTTGTTTAGGTTCACATGGCCACTAAAATGTTTAAGTGACGTCTTTCATTCAGTTTTGTCAGAACACATCCAGTTACTGTAAATTTGGCTCATAATAGAATGCTCTTGTGCGCATCATTTGTTGTAAATAGGTGGTAAACATAGAAATATGTTTAGATACATATAAACATTTGATCTCATTTTCTCAATATGTCCACTTCATACAAATATACTGTATGTGCTATGGGTGTGGATTTTCACATTTAAATCTGAAATGAGCCACAGTTCTCCAAATCTGAACTGGATATTAAATTTGGTTTAAGTGAATCAAATTTCATGTACCGGTATAGAAAACATACCATACATGGCATCTAAAAGACAATTTAACAATTTTCCTATGTTTGAAAATTGGAGATGAGGCTGATTTGTTATGCAACTTATTTTCCAAGGGTCTGGGTTGGAACCCAAATGTGAATTTTTGGATCACATTCCTCATCGTGCATTTTAATTTCAACATCTGTAGTCACACCTTTCCAAATATATTGCACCAAAGTTGAAAATATGAATCAATAGGACTACACAGATATGAAAACATCTTCTGACAGTGGGGTTGAGTCCTGTTTAGTGCTATCATCGTGGCGCCACGAGGCGGCTTTGGTTGTGATGTGGCGCCTTATAAATAAAATTGAATTGAATTGAATTGTTATCTGCATGTTGACATGTCCTTAATTGCAGTTAAATATCTACATAGCAATTTCTTAAATTCTCATCAAATCCGGTTAGACACCAGTGTTCTTTTCTGGATGCTTTGGAAAAACTGATTACTTTTCTTCTGTTGTATTTATGAGGCCAAAAGTTTACTTTGACCTGGCAATAAGCAACTAAACTAATTACATCCCCAGTATTTAGAGATGTATAGCTCATTTTACTCATGCCAATTTAGAATTTGTATGTAGTCAAGTGGAGGGGCTTACAATCTAATCTAATGTGCCTTTTCAATATATTAAGATCTACCTGTCCAAAATATTGGTTAAATTACAGAAATGATGCTATATTAAGTTGGCAGCTTTTCATTATAGATGACACTGGGATCTTTGGAAGACACTGGTTAAGTCAAGTGTGCAACAGGTTTCAGAAAGACACATCTGTGGTCATCTGTTATGGTAGATTTGAACTTAGTCTCATAGCTTTCATTTGAAAAAAGGCAGATTTACATGCTTTGGTAGGATGAGCCATACAAAAATTTAGTGCGTTAATTATCCATTAATAATTTTGTGATCCCTCCTGCAAAAACTACAAGGGAAAAAAGTAATAAAATGTGCCAAAATGCTAACAGGTTAGCATCAGCATGTCTTTAATGTATTCTACTTTGTCAAGTCTTACAGTATTACTCAATTGCGTATCATGAGTCATTTCAGTTTGGTATTTTAGTCTGTTGAACTGCATTATGAGAGGTGTGCTGCGCTGGACAAAAATGTGCTTTTATGTCAATTTTTTGAGTATTTAAAAAAAATTCTCAAAAGTTTTGTCCCATTATCTGAAGTTGTTGTTGTGTGAAAGGGCTCTGTGAAAGTGCATTGCACACATATCAGGTACTCCACTTTGAAATGGTACATTCACTTCTTGCACAGAATATCAACTGTATTTTTGCACTGTTTATTTAACTTGCTGTGACATGTTTCAATGTCTTTGGCTGCAATGATTTTCAAAGTAAAGTTATAATAAAATTAATGTAGGCATGAAGTGAGCTTATTTCAAGTATCATCATTTATTAAATGTTAGACAGTAATAAAGATTATATATTTAGTTTTGACCATAGTTTAAATTAAACCTGCACTTTGTATACCCTGTTAATACACATTGTTGGTGTTGTTAATTGCTTTGGCTTGTTAAAGCTTCTGTACAGAATCATTCCTAAGCATGTCATGACATTTATTCACTGTACTGTATATACACTGACGGTATATGTTTTTGTCATTTCTATGTTGCTCTAATATATATATATATATATATATATATCTCATGTTGTAATAGACAGTGCTCCTCATTATTTGTCTCCATCACTGTTTCAAAGTGTAGAAAATGTCTTATGTAAAAGGACATAGGGTATATCTGCCATCAGCTACTGTACCACATCATATTACATCATGTTACATACAGTATTAGTACAGTACATCTGCGTTTCAAAAATAAGGGTGACACAGTGGTGCAGCGGGTTGCACTCATGCCTCACAGCTTGAAAGTCCTGGGTTCACAGAAAGGCTCCACTACTGCGTAGGGCCTTTCTGTGTGCATGTTCTCCCCATGTCTGTCCAGGTACTCTGGCTTTCTCCCTTTCACTTTAAATTATCCATAGTGAGTGTGAATATGCATAGAAACTCTATATGAATAGAAACAGACATATAACCTGCAACTACCCTGTCTTTGCCCCAAGTCAGCTGGGATTGGTTCCAGCACCCCCTCCCTCCCCCAATCTACCCCTCCTGCAAGCATTAAGGGGTAGAAAATGGATGGATGTTTCAAAATAAAACTCACTGCCACTGATGATGAGTGGCTACTCACTTTAGTACACCTACTTAAAACATTATAACTTATTGTAAAATTAACATAGATGTATCAATAACTTTGTCAGTTTATCAGCTATTTCAATTTGCAACAGGATTTAGGGCTGTAAAAGTTAACAAACCAAGACTGACACTAAGCATGTAAAATTTTCAGCCTTGTTTCTACTTGAAATTTTTTAAAATTAGTTTTAAAATATAATTAGATGATTAATATGATGTCTACATGATGTTGCTGACATATTTTTTGCTTATTTATTTAATTTAACCTTTATTTAAGTGGCAAAAGTCTCTTTGAAATTAAAGCAAAAAATGTTTTTGCATTTTTTTCATCCTACTTCTGTCAGTTTTCAAAAATCAAAGCTTTCCTAATTATATCTGAAATGCTAGCACTAAAATGAAATTAAAACTCAGCTAAATCTAATAGATTAGAATACAATAGAAGTAAAACAAGATAAAAACAAAATAAAAATGTCAAAGATACAGCTCTCATGACTATTTCAGCATTCCTTCTCAAGCCACACATGGAAAATATGATGCTAACAGTTACAATCCATCCATCCATCCATCCATCCATCCATTTTCTACCCCTTAATCCTCGTGAGGGTCAGGGGAGGGGGGGTGCTGGAGCCTATCCCAGCTGACTTGAGCGAAGGCAGGGTACACCCTGGATGACTTACAATATAGCAGGGGCTGTTACTAAACTAGATGTTAGTATCAGCAAAATTAATGTAGCGTATGCATTGTCACATGTAAAGCAGTTTTCCATTAATTCCGTGTAAGTTTATTTGGTATTTAAGTTGCCACTGCACTGCAACTGTGTCTTTGCGTTACTGTCGTCCTTATGAAAAACAAGTCCACAGAATTTTCCAAAACAACACAATTCAGGGTGAAAGATGCGTACCATCTGGAGGCCCTTGACAGTGTGATGTCTCAACTGTCTGGTCTTGAAATGAAGAGAGAAATAAAAGGTTGTCAGTGCAATCAAAGTTTGAAGAAGCAGCAAACAGGCTGTGGTTGCAGGATGATGAATGTCGACACCAGAAAGGCTGTAATCATAAAGATGGCAACAATGGTAGCAAAGTCATTTTGCAACACATTTTATTTTCTAGTTTCTGATTGATTCTTCACAAAAAAACTGAGAACCCACAGGCTGAATTAAACCTCAGGGTGACTTTAATGAATTGTGATAATATGAGGTATGATTTCCTTACAACATAATTTGTTTTAAAAGTGCCTCCCAGCCTCCAGTCTAAAGGTCAGCCAGTTCCCGGTGCCCTGGTTTAAAGAAACTTCCTCACACCAGAGCCACATCACAGCCTCCTGGACATGTGTTTTGTCTGATTTCTGTGGCGTGAATCTAAACAGAACAACACATGGCTCACATCACATTATGCTGCATGTAACGCTTAGGGAAAATCCACATTTACTTAGGTTTATCAGGAGCTGTTCTGAAACAGCTGAGCAGACAGAAGAACCCAAAAAATGTCTTTACTTTTGCACACAGAAATCACCACAGTGACCCCTTGATGTGAACGAGGGCAGGGAGCATGGGCAAGTGGAATGGCCAGATTTCTTATAATGACTGATGAGATCTTCAGGCTGTGAGTAAAAATCAGAAATACATGTCCAGTCAAAAGTTTGGACAAATCTTCTCTTTCGGTGTTTTTTCTTTATTTTTGTTGTTTACAACATTGAACATAAATACTGAAGACATTCATC